>JASDQU010102027.1:262465-296432 GCA_032191745.1 Picea mariana
TTTCGAACTAAAGTATACCAATATCAAGTCTAGTTCTAAGCTCGAACTAAAGTATGAAGTTGAGTTATGATTAAAGCATGCAAACAAATTACTATTTCAAACCTCCCCTCTTCCCCTCTTCAGCCTATATAAGCAGAGGTCGAACCCTCTCTTCAACATAGTTTCGATATGCAAGTTAAGGGTGAAGCAATAGAGGCACATATCAGTGAAAAAGAGGCAGCATACCAAAGAAGAATATCAGTGATGTATATCAACAATAGAGGTATCATATCAAAGGTTTATTTCAACAAGGTATTTTATGTCTTTGTCAGGTCAAAGTCATTTTGGAAAGCTCTTTAAGAGCAGAACATTCATGGTGGATATTTGTAAGTGATCTTACATTATTAATGCAATAAAGGAATATCGTTTGTTGGGATTTTTCTCCCTGTACAGGGTTTCCCCAGGGTATATGTGTTGTTGATGTGCATACTTACTCATCTACATAGTTATTTCTATTTGATTATGATTTGGTATTGTTGAAGTGTATTAAGTTGGAATCAAAGTGTTGAAGAAAAGAAAAGAATTAATCTGCATAAGAAATCAAGATCATAATTTAACATGGTATCGGAGCTTAGGGTGTGTTAAGTTTGTAGAAGTGTAGCAGCAGGTACACACAAATCCAAGCTAGCTTGATTAAAGTTTCCAGTATGAATTCCATGGCATCCTCCATTTCATTCAGGGCCAAGGATAGGCTCGAAGGAGCTACCAACTTCAATGTGTGGAATCTTTGGATAACAAATATCTTGCAGGAGAATGATCTTGAGAAGTATGTGACCACAATGGTGGAGGAACTCACGAATAATGCAAGAAGAGTGACCTTCAAGAAGATTCAATAAAAGGCCAAGAAAATCATCTTTGACTCAGTCAAAGACAGTATAATTTCTGCAATGACTTCGTTAATGACTGCAAAGGACTGTATGGATACCTTGGTGAATATGTATGAGAAACAGTCTCCAAGTCAGAAGAGGAAACTTAAGCACAAGCTTAAGTATTTGAAGATGGATAAAGGTGAATCAGTGGCATCTTTCTATTCTAGGATAGCCTAGATCAGAAATCATATTTTGGTCACAGGGGTGACAGTGGACGATGATGATTTAGTGCAGGCCATTTTTTACGGTCTTCCTTCTTCATCGGAGACCTTCTTATCCAGTTTAAGTGGGAGAGAGATTCAGCCCACGTTTGAGAGGTTATGGCATGATTGCCTCCAGGATGAGAGTCGTGCAACTACCAGGAGCAAGCCAACGAAAGAAGAACACTCAAATTTAGCATCAATATTCAAAGGAAAGAAGAAAGGCACTTTCCACAAAGGCTCTCAGAGGAAGCCAAACACCAAAGTTACATTCAAAGGCAAGAATATTGATACATATAAGGTTAAATGCTTTAGTTGTAATAAGTTGGGTCATTTTTACAAAGATTGTTGGTTTAGAAAGGCTATATTAATGCTAGGTATACTTGGATGCATGTAAGTACTATTGATATAGATGTTTGTTGCACTTGTTCACAAAATGAACTAATATCTCCTCTAGGAGATATTTCTTGTTCCTGATCATGTCACCTTGGTAATTCTATGATCCTTGTTATCATAGATAAGTTCTTATGAAAATGTTATTGGAAATACTTTTTCTCTTGTTTTTCTTGTTCCAGGTAGGTCACATGTGATAGCTCTGAGAAGGAGCTAGAGTGAACATTGAAAACATGGAGAAAACGACTCCATCAAGTTGTGAGATAGGTTGTCTCACCAAGTACAAATTCTAAAGGAAGTGTGTAAAACAAAAATAAGTTTTGGATATAATTCACTCATATGTGTGTGAACCAACATCAACCTCCTCACTAAGAGGGAGAGTACACCTCACATGATTTCAAGGAATTATACAGAGAGGTTAGGATTAGGAGGGAGCTCACTACTCCCTACAATCTATTAAATTTGGCATCATCGACAGTCATTCTCCAACAAGAGGCCATATGGGCCACCCTGAGGCTAGACAGGGATATTTGGAGAATCAACCAGTCTTGTGAGGTATTGACAAAATCCAGAGGGAATGTACAACCTCTATGAGTCAAACCAAAAGTCAGGACGAACGAGATTCTATGTAATTCTAATGCAAAAGTCAGGGGAAATGTACAACCTCTGTGAGCATAGACAATCTAGTGAAAAAGTCAGGGGGAACATACAACCTCTGTGAGCATAGACAGACTAGTGCAAAATTCAAGGGGGAATGTACAACCTCTATGAGCCTAGTCAAGCCTTGTGAGCCATGAGAAAAAGTCAAGGCATCTAGCAAAAGTTAGGTTGAATATAAAATTCCTATGAGCTAGAAACAAACGATATTCCTAATATTGCAAATGATATAAATGTATTGATCTAGTGCGTTGGCACATGTAACATTATGCACCATTAAGAGAATTTCGAATTGCCTTGTAAAGATTCGAGTTGTAACTGAAGTCTTAATTCTAGTTCTATTTTAGAACTAAAGTGTAATGTTGAGTTGTAATTGAAGTCTCAAGTCTAGTTCCATTTTAGAAATAAAGTGTAATGTTGAGTTGTAAATGAAGTCTTAAGTCTAGTTCTATTTTAGAACTAAAGTGTAATGTTGATTTGAAATTGAAGTCTTAAGTCTAGTTCTATTTTAGAACTAAAGTGTAATGTTAAGTTGTAACTGAAGTCTTAAGTCTAGTTCTATTTTAGAACTAAAGTGTAATGTTGAGTTGAAACTGAAGTCTTAAGTCTAGTTCTATTTTCAAACTAAAGTGTAATGTTGAGTTGTAACTGAAGTCTCAAGTCTAGTTCTATTTTCGAACTAAAGTATACCAATCTCAAGTCTAGTTCTAAGTTAGAACTAAAGAATGAAGCTGATTTATGATTAAAGCATGAAAACAACTTACTATTTCGAGCCTCTCCTCTTTCCCTCTTCAGCCTATATAAGCAGAGCCCGAACCCTCTCTTCAACACAGTTTTGATATGCAGGTTAAGGGTGAAGCAATAGAGGCACATATCAGTGAAAAAGAGGCATCATACCAAAGCATCATATCAGTGATGTATATCAACAATAGAGGCATCATATCAGAGGTGTATTTCAGCAAGGTATTTTATGTCTTTGTCAGGTCACAGTCATTTTGGCAAGCTCTTTAAGAGCAGAACATTCATGGTGGATATTTGTAAGTGATCTTATATTAATAATGCAATAAAGCAATATCGTTTGTTGGGGTTTTTCTCCCTGTACAGGGTTTCCCCAGGGTATATGTGGTGTTGATGTGCATGCTTACTCATCTACATAGTTATTGTTATTCGATTATGATTTGGTATTGTTGAATTGTATTAAGTTGGAATCAAAGTGTTGAAGAAAATAAAAGAATTAATCCGCATAAGAAATCAAGATCATAATTTAACATGGTATCAAAGATTAGGGTGTGTTAAGATTGTTGAAGTCCAGAAACAGGTACAAACAGATCAAAGATAGCTTGATTAAAGTTTCCAGTGTGAATTCCATGGCATCCTCCATTTCAGTCAAGGTCAAGGATAGGCTCGAAGGAGCTACCAACTTCAATGTGTGGAAGCTCGGGATAACAAATATCTTGCAGGAGAATGATCTTGAGTAGTATGTGACCACAGTGGTGGAGGAACCCACGAATAATTCAAGAAGATAGACCTTCATGAAGAGTCAATTAAAGGCCAATAAAATCATCTTTGACTCAGTCAAAGATAGTATAATTCCTGCAATGACTTCGTTAATGACTGCAAAGGACTGTATGGATACCTTGGTGAATATGTATGAGAAACAGGCTCCAAGTCAGAAGATGAAACTTAAGCACAAGCTTAAGTATTTGAAGATGGAGAAAGGTGAATCAATGGCAGCTTTCTGTTCCAGGATAGCCTAGATCAGAGATCATATTTTGGTCACAAGTGTGACAGTGGACGATGATGAGTTAGTGCAGGCCATTTTTTACGGTATTCCTTCTTCATGGGAGACATTCTTATCCAGTTTAAGTGGGAGAGAGATTCAGCCCACGTTTGAGAGGTTATGGCATGATTACCTCCAACATGAGAGTCACACAGATACCAGGAGTGAGCCAATGAAAGAAGAGCACTCATCTTTAGCATCAAGATTCAAAGGAAAGAAGAAAGACACTTTCTAGAAAGGATCTCAGAGGAAGCCAAACACCAAAGGTACATTCAAAGGCAAGAATATTGATGCATATAAGGTTAAATGCTTTATTTGTAATAATTTGTGTCATTTTTATAAATATTGTTGGTTTAGAAAGAAATATCCTAGGAAAGGGAAACATCATGCCTCAACTGCCGAGGATGATGAATCCAAAAGAAATCAGAAAATTCATTCTAATGAGAAAGAAAATAGAAAAGAATATTACTTGGTTTCTACCTTATCCAGTTCAGGTTTCATGGAGCCAAAAACTTGGTTAGTAGACAGTGATTCATCAAATCACATGATAGGGTACAAGGATATCCTCTCAGATTTCGAGACAAAATCTTTTGCAGAGCAAGTCGAGCTTGGGGATGAAAAATGTTACAAGATAGAGGGAGGAGGCTCTATCTCCTTCAGATTGGAATCTGGGGCTAGACTTCATGTTGATGAAGTATTATATGTTCCAGGGCTCAAGAAGAATCTACTATCAATTTCAACCCTTGAGGACAAGGGATATTGTTGATCTTCTAGGACAGGAAGACACTACTATGGGATAAAGGTAGCCACTTAAGTACAACAGAACCCATTGGAACTCGTAGTGGAGGATTGTACATCATGTCAGGACAGTCAGTTCAGGCATTGGCTCATGATACGACTAGATCCAGTGAGTTGTGGCATAGAAGACTTGGACATCTTCATTACAAATCTCTTCCATATCTACAAAATATGGTATGTGGCATGCCCTCTATTTCTCTTAGTCAAAATGAAATTTGTAAGGGATGCATGCTAGGTAAAAATATAAAGAAATCATTTCCTAGTAGTGACAACAGAGCTCAGAGCATCTTAGATCTAGTTCATTCTGATGTATGTGGTCCCATGTCATCTCCCTTACTTAGTGATTGTTTGTATTATGTCATTTTTATTGATGATTACTCAAGAAAATGTTGGATATATTTCATTAAATATAAAAGTGACACATTTGATAAATTAAAAGAGTATAAATCCTTTATTGAAAATCAGTCAGGGAAACACATCAGAATCCTTAGAACAGACAATGGAGGAGAGTTTGAATCTCTCCTTTTTGAGATTTCTGCAAGTCAGTAGGAATAAAGAGACAGTTTATTGTGCCATATAACCCTCAACAAAATGGAGTTGTTGAGAGGAAAAATAGGACTATTTGTGAGGCAGTGAAAGCAATGATGTTTGACCAGGATCTGCCAAATTCTTTATGGGTAGAATCTACCTCCATTGTCGTGTATATTTAGAACAGGCGTCCAAATGCTATCTTGAAGGACAAGGCTCCTGAAGAGGTCTTCTCAGGGATCAAACTTGAAGTAGAGCATCTAAGGATATTTGGGTGTCATGTGTTTATTCATGTCCCTAAGGAAAAGAGGACAAAGATGGAACCCTCGAGAAAGAAAGGGGTTTTTGTGGGGTACAGTGAGAACTCCAAGGCTTATAGTATTTATGTACCAGGTTAGAGACAAATAGAGGTAAGAAGAGATGTGACTTTCCATGTGGAAGTCGCATTTAAGAAAACCAACGAGCTTCAGCAAGAATTAGAAGCAGTTCATCCAGCTTCACCCTCTTCTGAAAATGAAGAGTCGGATGATCAGAGGGAGGAACCTCATGAAGGGCCAAGTAATGAGCCCCTAGAACCTGCTGAAGTGTTAGAAAGAACTCTTAAAGAACCTCTAGCCAAAAGGAAGCCAGGGTGGCTTAAAGAAATGGTGCAGGAAGTAGAAAGGATAGCTCCTCCCAAAGAAATTTTAGGCAAAGGAAGAGGCCTTGTAGGTTTGGAGGCTATGTTGCACTGATGAGCAGCATTAGTGATGCCAAAACTTCTTCATTTGAAGAAGCAGATAAATTACAAGTATGGAAGGATGAAATGCTTGAGGAATATAGGTCTATTATAAAGAACAATGTTTGGGACATTGTGCTGAGGCCAAAAGACAAATCAGTGGTTTCTTCCAAATGGACCTATAAGATCAAACATGCAACTGATGGAAGTGTGGAAATTTTCAAAGAAATATTTGTATCCAGAGGCTTCACTCATAAAGAAGGAATCGATTACGAATAGACGTTTTCCCTTGTAGCCAAGTATACCTCCATTCGAATTATTATTGCTTTAGCCTCCGTTCTTGGTTGGAAGCTACATCAGATGTATGTAAAAACAACAATATTGAAAGGAAAGATTGAACATGAGGTATTTTTGGAACAAATATATGGTTTTGTACTACATAACAAAGGCACTCATGTGTGCAAGATAAGCAAGGCCGTGTATGGTCTTAAGCAAGCTCCCAGAGTTTGTTATGACAAAATTGATGGCTTTCTTAAAAGCATGGGATTTCAAAAAATTGATGGTGATGCAAATCTGTACTTCAAGGTAAAAGGTAACAAACCTATTATACTAATCGTGTATGTTTATGATCTCTTTCTAACAGGAGATGAAGCGATAATAGCCTAGTGTAAGAGGGATATAACCTCATAATTCGAGATGAAAGACTTAGGCTTGATGCATTACTTCCTAGGATTGGAATTATGGAAAAGATAGGGCGAGATATTTCTGGCACAAGGAAAGTACATAATGGATGTACTCAAGAGGTTTGGTATGATGGATTGCAAATCCATGTCTACTCCGATGATTACCAAACCGAGGAAGTTGCATGATTCTGATACATGTTCAGATTTTGTGGATCCCACCATGTATAGGAAATTGATTGGATCATTGATGTACATGATCCACACTAGACCAGATATATGCTATGCAGTGATTGCAATGAGTCAGTTCATAACTGAACCGAGACAGAGACATTGGGTGGTAGAAAATCACATCTTGAGATATCACAGAGGAACCATTACTTATGGTATAAGATATACATCCAGTGGTGGTTTATTTTTGCATGGGTATGAAAATTTTGACTGGGAAGGAAGCCCAGTGGATATGAAAAGTACTTCCAGATACTGCTTCAGTTTAGGATCCACTATGATCTCTTGTTCAAGCCAGAAGAAGGGATCCATTGCATAGAGTACAAAAGAGGTTGATTACACTGCAGCAAGTGATGCTAGCAAGGAAGAAGTATGGATCAGAAAATTGGTTTCTGGGTTGTTTGGAGACAAGCTCAAGACGACAGTGGTTCACTGTGATAATCAAAGTTGTATAAAATTGACAGAGAACCCGATATTTCACGACAGGTCAAAACATATTGACACGAGGTACCACTACATCTGAGACTTGGTCCAGAGAAAAACTGTAAAGTTATAGTACATATCCATGAGTGAGCAGGTAGCTAATATCTTGACCAAGCATGTTGGCCCTTGACCAAGTTTTGGGAGATCCTTTCTCATGTTCACCTATTTTGGGACTTCGACAGCTTGTCGAAGGAGGAGCGCAAGTTGAAGCGGAGATAAAGGGATCTTGGCCCCCTTTTGGGATCCTTTTTGGGATATGGGAATATGTAATGGGAATGGGATGTTGGCCCATGGGTTTACCCATGTTTTGGCCTATTTTGTAATATATATATAGATGTCTAGGCCATATAGAAAGTGTGTAGAGAAGTGCATCTATGTGATACTATGCTAATTGCTAAAGGCTAAGTGCTAGTGCGAATTGTAAGGGCTTTGTGCATGACTGTAAGAGACTTGCAGAGATAAGTGCAAGTGGTTGTGAGAGACTACAGAAGGCTTTGTGTTGTAATGCAAGGAAGAAGGGTCTAGCGAGTTGCGCAGATCTTCTGTTCTATGCGAATAAGGGTTTTTGAGGCTCTGTGCTGTAACTTATTGACTGAGATAATAAAGAAGAAGAGTTGGTGGATGTAGCCCCAGGGTGGGGGTGAACCATGTAAACATTGTGTTATGTTCTTTATGCTCTGTCTTGATGTGTTCACATGTTATTTGCTAAGTGCTTTGATAGATCTACTTATGCTTTGTGTTTATTATATGCAAGAATGTTAGATCTAATTTAGATAGCCATGCTTAGTGCTTGATATGCTCATTCTGATCCATTTGTCTATGCTAAGTGCTTAAACAATGTAGATTAGTGTGAATGCTACGAAGCTCGGTTGTGTCAGGGAAGTGGATATTAATTGTATATTGAGGAACTGACGGTGCTAAGTGGTGTATTAAGTGTTATAATCACATATTTGTGTCCCAGCTAAGGTTGTAGACACCCGAGTCTTGCAACCACCCCTGCCTCTACCTCGGGTGAGACTTCATGTTCTTCGCAGGTGTCGCTGAAAGGGTCGGTAGTTAGGGATTTTTTGGTGCGTTGTTGTAGCATTGAACCCTGGGTCTGCCCCTGTGCCAACAAATGGTTCAGTTGTTAGGACCTAAAACTGTGATTGTTGGGAACTGAGAAAGAAGAAGCTTTGTGCAAAGAGTTGACCTAAAATATTTGTGCGTAGATCTATGCCCTAGTGTGTAGTGTTCTACTTGATCTATAAAGCTCTGTGTTGAAGAAAGAAGCCCTATCTGAAGAAAAGAGGTCGGATCTGAAAGAAAGAAGCTTGATCTGAAGAAAAGAGGTTGGATCTGAAGAAAATAAGCAATATTTGAATGTTTTGTGCTCTAAGAAAGGTAAAAGTGGAAATTTCTGACTAAAAGAGGTACGATCAGCAAGCTTTGTGCTCTGATAAATGTAAGAATAGTTTAAAATTTTAGATCTGGAATCTTTGTGCTCTGTAGAAGTAAGATAAGTGGAAATTTTTGTTTCTAGAGTATGGATCTAGGTCTGTTTAATAGAATATGTCCTAGCTTAAAAACTAGGTCACTAATAAATGAAAGAAGGTTTGATATGAGTAGATCTGACAAAAATAGTGAAAGATATGTTATACCTATGCATAGAAAAAATGTTTGGACTAACAAATGGATGTAGGATCCTAGAAAGAATTTGTTACAGGTTAGCTACCATGATCCTAGTGTGCAGTACAGAAGAGGTTGGGGATCATTTAAAAGAAAGAGAGGATTAACCCTTTGTTACAATTGCAAAAGACCAGGACATCTTACTAAGGAATGCCCTGGTGGAAGACCTAGTTTCCTCTGTTGTAAAGCTCTAGACCATGAAGTGTTGGATTGCCCTAGAATTATTGCTAATCTTTAAAGAATGAATCTGAATCAAGAAAACCCTAAGGCAGATCCAAAAACTATGGTCAAACTTTAGAAAGAATCAAAGAAAGCATTGCTACAGATGAAAGAAACCCTGAGTAACCACTGACATGTCGGCCTATCAGAGATATTCAAAGAGAAAGAATGCATCGAAGCAAGAATAGGAGACTTTGACATTGATTATGTTCTAGATGAGGAATCACAGGTGAATATCATGACAGAGATATCTTGGGAATCTATAGGGAGGCCTGCTATGACTCCCTTTTCAGGAGGAATAGGGTTATTCAAAGGAAATCTAATAAACCTATGTGGAAGGCTCGCCCAGATACCTATGACTGTCAATGGAACTTCGACAGAAAAAGATTTTGAGATTATTAAATTTATTGAATACAATGCCCCATTTGCCATGTTAAGAGGAAAACCTTGGATTAATAGAGATCAAGCCAGACAAAAAGAAGAAGAAGAAGTTTTGGAACAGAAGAAGCAAGAGTTAAAAGATTTTATGAACAGAAGGATCGCACACTTGATTGAAGAATAGGAGAGAAGACCGAAGTTATTTAACACTAGCAACCTAGATGTCAGAACACTAGAGGATCCATAGACTATTGAAGTACCTATCCCAGACAAAGAAGAATTATTATCCAGGAACCCTAGGGAAGAATTTCAACAACACGAAGTGACTAAGACCACAGAAGATAAAAGCCAGAATGGAAAAAGAACTACCGAGATGAAGCTCACTGGAAAGAAGGCTAGAAAGTTAATAAAGAAGAGGGCTAAGATTGAAAAGTTATCGGAGGTTCTAGAGGATACCTCGCAGAAACAAAAATTGCAGAATTGGAGCTTCGTCGGGAAATCAAAACAATGACATATGGCACTTCGCCATGATGAAGCAATATAGTCATTGGAGGTATTATAACCATTCGATCGATGCTCCGAACAGGCAGCAAACCATTTAAGGTTTGACATCAGACCGTTGGACCGCGCCATAATGGACCGAACAAGAGTTAATGGAGGCTCATACCCATTGCAAGAGAACCATTGTCACGTTACCTACTTATCCCATTGTGCCATGCACCGAGAACACTGTTTTTTGAGCCCATTGACTAAGTTGCTATTGTATACAGTGATCACCGCACTCTTTCTCTTTAGCTCAGTACTGTATCTAAGTTGTTACCCGATCCTGTGATTGTTCACCTCGAGTGTGTATGCCACACGAATTGAGTGCTGCAGAGAAAGTTGTTGAAGAAGTTTTGATTGACTTGATTACTGAAAGAGTTATGTCAATGTTTGAAGGAATCCAGGCTTCATCCACCAGGACAGTACAAGGATCTTCATCCACTACTCAAACTAGACCATCCCAGCCAACAGATGAAAAAAGAACTAGTCACAGAGACGATCTCATGAATGCCAAGTTGATTCCAAGAATTTTACCTGCCTATCTACCACCTCTAAGAGGCGCAATCAATCGTGACAGTGTACCCCAAGAATTTGAGTACGCTTTGGTCACTACGTACCTCCTAAAGGGGATACACATAATGTGCACAGACCAGGATAAGATCGCAGCATTAAAGTTTAGCGACTTCAAACTCGGCGACAGGAAGGTCTACAACATGCTCGCCCCACACAAGTATCTAACCAGAACCAAGGGAAAGAACTCAAAGATCGTCCCTCAGTCATGGACCATGAACCTCGCGCAGTCCACACTGCTCAATGTCATGAAGATTCCTCACTTCGGGAGGCAACAAGAAGTGAACACATGCATCAAATTGTTGTTGTATTGCTACCATGGAGGATACTTATGGTTGAACCACTGCATCATAGTGGATCCAACGTTGATCAATCGGATCACAGGGCTTAGCATGCAAGGCACTAACCCACAGGATTCCTATCCTGGGAAAGCCATGGATCATGCTCTTGCGCAGAAGATTAAAGACACCTACAAAGATGTCGAGAAGGGAACGCGAGGCTACAAGGTAGCCTCTATCCAGAGCAACACAGTGCACCTAGCTTGTCAATTAATCAAAAGAAATCTAGTTCGCAAGAACCGACCCACCCAAGTGACTAGTTTTGTAGTTGACCTCGCAGGGAAGTGCGCGGAGGGACTACAAATGAATTGGGAAAAGTACCTTTTAAACCAGCTGGAACTAGACTACAGGGAAGCACAGGACCAAGGATATGGGTTCCACTTTAGTTGGCTTCTCATTTTGATCACTTTCATTGCATGGAAGATGATGGAAGGTGCGACCTTCCCATACACTGAGCCCTTTGAGCCTCTGGCCGTGAAGTTTAGTACAATGTGGTACTCCAGTGACATGAACAAGAAATGGAAATCAAATGTCATCTTCCACACTTATTACAACTAACTGAAGACATCCATCTAGTCTGAGCCTCATATAACCCCCAACACTCTCCATAGGTTCAGGCCCTTTATGAAATTTAGCGTGGATCGTCATTTCATCTATATCACAGTGCACACTGATGAGCATAAAAAACAGTTGCAGTCATACTACAAGCTGATGGAGGAATACTTGGAAGAGATTACTAAGGAATGGTCGACAGACCTCCTCATCCCATCAGACCCTATAGATAGTCCAGAAGTAGCGCCCGATACACCTGGACCCAGCAAGACCAAGAAAAATGAAGAAGATCAATATGTAAGCAGTACCTCAGCGAAGACTCCTTCTATCTCACCTAAGCAAGGAGGTGATGGTGGAGAGATAGATGGTGCAAAAGTAAAACAAAAGAAAGGCTAGGTTACACCGCCTAGAAATGAGGAGGACCCCTTGAAGAAAAGGAAGGTTTCCCCCCCGAAACCTTCTTCTAGGAAGAAGTCGAAAGCATCTATGACTAAAATGCAGACCACCCTCACCTCAGACACTTCGACTTCATCGTCGCAGCATTGAACGATGCTTCGCTGGAGATAACAGAGAATCAAGAGGCTCAGCAAGAAGAGATATACAATTGGATCAAGGTTGAACTTCAAGGGGTGAAGCAGGCACTATAGTCCAGCCGCACAATTTCCACTACGCCTCTGCCATCGGAAACACCAAAACTAGGAGATGAGCCAGCTCAACTCCACCGGATCGCTGATACAGTCAAAGATCATAGGAGGAGACAATGCAAGCTACCCAGGCTTTAGCACAAGTACAAGGAGTCCTTGAAGAGAAATGCAGTACTGCAGAATGAGAGAAGCTTGCTCTCCAAGTTAAGTTCGATGAAGAAAAATCCCAGCTACATCAAGAAATGGAATAGTTGCTTGCAGAGCAACTCGAAGTTAAGGAACTGATCAAAAGATCACTTCGCTCTATGATAGTCGTCGAAGTAACAACCGAAGAGAGAGTTCCATAGTAGGTGGTGCAACTCGAAGAAGTGATTCAACAAATAAAGCAGCGCATCACAGATCTAGAACTACGTGCAGTACCTGAGACCCCGCAGGACATAAGGGACCAGCGAGAAGAAAGTACCCGCAGCGCAGTTGACAGACTAAAAGATCTTGCATCAAAATGTAAGTAGTTGAGTAACTGTAGCACCCAGACATATGAAAACCTCAATGAGAACCTGAAGTTATAGGCACTAGAGTCACAGCTCCAAGAAGTGAAGCAGCATGCAAACACACTTCAGGCGCAGCTGAAAGCCCTGTCAGCCGTAGATAGAATGAAGAGGTCTCACGAGCAATGCGCAGCCTAGCAGTAGATCCATACGATCCAGAGGAAAGTGATGGAAGTCACTCAACGGCTCCAACCTGTGCAAGATAAGGCATTCTAGTTGTTTACAGAGGTCAAGAACCAAGGAGCAGAGTTAGAATAGGTCGTCACCATAGCATAAGAGCGCCTAGAAGGGCCATTGAATGACGCAATGATCCAAGATTTCACTAAACAAGAGGCCACAAAAAAGAAACAAGTCAAAGCAGCTCGAGCCAAGCTCGAGGTGT
Source organism: Picea mariana (assembly GCA_032191745.1). Lineage (NCBI taxonomy): Eukaryota > Viridiplantae > Streptophyta > Pinopsida > Pinales > Pinaceae > Picea > Picea mariana. The sequence continues at coordinate 275,681 of JASDQU010102027.1, forward strand.
TCAAGGCAGAAATGATTAGACCAAAGTGACTTGGGATGAGTCACAGGTGAGTGTTGGGGGACTATTGGCCCTTAACCAATTTTTGGGAGATCCTTGGTCATGTTGACCTATTTTGGGACTTCGACAGCCTATCGAAGGAGGAGCACAAGTCAAAGCGGAGATCATGATATCTAGGCCCCTTTTTGGGATACGGGAATATGTAACGGGAATGGGATGTCGACCCATGGTTTTACCCATGTTTTGGCCTATTTTGTAATATATATATAGATATCTAGGCCATATAGAGAGTGTGTAGATAAGTGCATCTATGTGATAATTATGCTAAGTGATAAAGGCTAATTGCTAGTGAGAATTGTAAGGGCTTTGTGCATGATTGTAAGAGACTTGCAGAGCTAAGTGCAAGTGGTTGTGAGAGACTATAGAAGACTTTGTGTTGTAACGCAAGGAAGAAGGGTATAGCGAGCTACGCAGATCTTCTGTCCTATGCGAAGAAGAGTTTTTGAGTCTCTGTGTTGTAACTGATTGACTGATATAATAAAGAAGAAGAGTTGGTGGACGTAGCCCCGGGGTGGGGGTGAACCATGTAAACATTGTGTTATGTGCATTGTTCTTTGTCTTGATGTGTTCACATGTTATTTTCTAAGTGATTTGATAGATCTACTTATGGTTTGTCATTATTATATGCGAGAATGTTAGATCTGATCTAGATAGCCATGATTAGTGCTTGATATGCTCATTCTGATCCATTTGTCTATGCTAAGTGCTTAAATATTGTAGATTAGTGTGAATGATGAGAATCTTTGTTGTGTCGGTGAAGTGGATATTGATTGTATATTGAGGAACTGACGGTGCTAAGTGGTGTATTAAGTGTTATAATCATAGATCTGTGTCGCAGCTAAGGTTGCAGACACTTGAGTCTTGCAACCACCCTTGCCTCTACCTCCGGTGAGACTTCATCTGCTTCGCAGGTGTTGCGGAAAGGGCTAGTAGTTAGGGCTTTGTTGGTGCGTTGTTGTAGTGTTGAACCCTAGGTCTGCCCCTATGCCAACAAAGCCTCTGACCTTGAGACAGTTTGTGCAGCTGAGAGGCAAGCTTGGTGTGGTTGATATTGACTCCCTCATTGAGAGGGAGTGTTAAATTTGGCAGCATCGACAGTCATTCTCCAATGAGAGGCCATATGGTCCACCCTGAGGCTATCCAGGGAGATTTGGAGAATCAACCAGTCTTGTGAGGTATTAACAAAATCCAGAGGGAATGTACAACCTCTATGAGTCAAACCAAAAGTTAGGATGAATGAGATGATATATAAGTCTAATGCAAAACTCAGGGGTAATGTACAACCTTTGTGAGCATAGAAAGTCTAGTGCAAAAGTCAGGGGGAACATACAACCTCTGTGAGCATAGACAAACTAGTGCAAAATTTAGGGGGAATGTACAACCTCTGTGAGCCTAGTCAAGCCTTGTGAGCCATGAGCAAAAGTCAAGGCATCTAGCAAAATTTAGGTTGAATAAAAAATTCCTATGAGCTAGAAACAAATGATATTCCTAATATTGCAAATGATATAAATGTATTGATCTATTGCATTGGCACGTGTAACATTATCCACCATGAAGAGAATTTTGAATTGCCTTGTAAAGAGTCAAGTTGTAACTGAAGTCTCAAGTCTAGTTCTATTTTAGNAATGTTGAGTTGTAAATGAAGTCTTAAGTCTAGTTCTATTTTAGAACTAAATTGTAATGTTGCTTTGCAACTGAAGTCTTAAGTCTAGTTCTATTTTCGAACTAAAGTGTAATGTTGAGTTGTAACTGAAGTTTCAAGTCTAGTTCTATTTTCGAACTAAAGTATACCAGTCTCAATTCTAGTTCTAAGTTCGAACTAAAGTATGAAGCTAAGTTATGATTAAAGCATGCAAACAGGTTACTATTTCGAGCCTCTCCTCTTCCCCTCTTTGGCCTATATAAGCAGAGGTCGAACCCTCTCTTCAACACAGTTTTGATATGCAAGTTAAGGGTGAAGCAATAGAGGCACATATCAGTGAAAACGAGGCAACATACCAAAGAAGCATATCAGTGTTGTATATCAATAATAGAGGCAACATATCAGAGGTGTATTTCAGCAAGGTCTTTTAGGTCTTTGTCAGGTCAGAGTCATTTTGGAAATATCTTTAAGAGCATAACATTCATGGTGGATATTCATTTATTGATGCAATAAACGAATATCGTTTGTTGGGGGTTTTATCCCTGTATAGGGTTTCCACGGGGTATATGTGTTGTTAATGTGCATGCTCACTCATCTACATAGTTATTGCTATTCGATTATGATTTTGTATTGTTGAAGTGTATTAAGTTGGATTCAAAGTGTTGAAGAAAATAAAAGAATTAATCCGCATAAGAAATCAAGCTCATAATTTAACACAATCCTCAGCAGAATGGTGTAGAAAAAAAAAAAAACCGATCCATTGCATAATCTGTCAAGGAAATGATGAAAGATCAGAATCTATCCATGTTTCTATGAGGAGAGGCAGTTTATATGTTCAGAATATAAGTCCTCATCGTATATTGAATAAGATGACTCCAGAAGAATATTTTTCCAAAAAAGAAGACAAGTGATGAACACTTGAGGATATTTGGTTGTCAGTCAAGAAGAAAGAATAGAAGGAAGCTACGGTGGAATAATATCAAATCATCATGAAAAATGATGTATTGGAAATTGTACCTAGATCTGAAGAAACATATGTAGTCACTTCAAAATGGTTTTATAAGATAAAGCATGTAGTAAATGGGAGTATCGATAAATAAAAGACAATATTTGTGGCTAGAGGGTTCTCTCAGTAGGAGGGAGAAAACTATGATGAGACATTTTCTCCAGTTTCTAGATATACCTCTATTAGAGCCATCATATCTCTAGCAACATCCATGGGTTGGATTTTACATCAGATTGATGTAAATACTACCTTTCTCAATGGATTAATTGAGGAAGAAGTGTACATAGATCAACCTCAAGGTTTTGGGGTACACCCGAGAGATACCCATGTATGCAGATTAAAGAAGGCCTTGTATGGACTCAAGAAAGCTCTGAGAGCTTGATATGCACAAATTGACAGTTACTTGACGAGACTTGGATTTTCCAAGAGCTATGTTTATCCATATCCTTATTACAAGGTTGTTAATGATGCACTTATGATCCGACTACTATAAATTGATGATTTTTTTCTGACATGTGCAAAGCCTCTCATTATTCATTGTAAGAGGGAGTTAGTCTATGAATTCAATATGAAGGATCTTGGTCTCATGCATTATTATTTGGGACTAGAAATATAACAAAAGCGATGTGAAATCTTCTTGTGGCAAGGGAAGTATGTTGTAAATATTCTTGAGAAGTTTGGGATGATGGATTGCAAATCCATGGAAAACTCCCATGGTGACAGATATGAGGAAGTTGAGAGAATCTAATTCTGATCCAGTAGACTCATCCATGTACCAAAAGTTGGTTGTCTCATTGATGTATTTGGTGAATACCTGACCAAACATTTGATTTGTTGTGAACATGTTGAGCCAGTTCTAGGTGGAACCCAAATATGAGCATTGGATAGCTTCAAATCATATCCTGAGATATCTTTGTGGGATGATAACTTATGGTTTGAGATATGCCTCAAACAATGAAGTACAACTGCATGGATTTACTAATTCAGATTGGGCAGGGAGTGTAGAGGATAGAAAGAGTACTTCTGGTATTTGTTTAAATTTGGGATCTACTATGATATCATGGGCTAGAAGGAAACAAAAATATGTTGCATTCAACACTGCAGAAGTAGAGTATATTGTAGTTTGTGATGCTTGTACGGAAGCAGTATGGATCTGTAAACTGGTTTCTGGACTATTTGATCAGGTGTTGGATTTGACAATGATATATTGTGATAATCAGAGTTGTGTGAAGCTCTCAGAGAACCCAGTGTTCCATAATAGGTCGAAGCACATTGAGATCAAGTACTAAGTACTACTTTCTCCGTGATAAAGTCCAGAGGGGGGAAGTGATTCTCCAGTATATCTCCACTGATGAGAAGACAACTAATATTTCGACAAAGCCTCTATCCAATATAAAGTTTGCATACTTAAGGGACAAGATGGGACTTGTGGATATTTCTCCCTTGGTTGAGAGGAAGGAGATGACTTCCTCAGTTGGGAGGGAGTGATGATATGTGGCATCATGGACTGTTAGTGAGCTATAGATATGTATCATGATAGTACAACTTAGAGATGATGCTTGCATCATGCTAGTACAACTTAGATATGATATAGATGGTTGGAGTTGTGGATGATACAGTGTCTTGAGGTGCATCATGCTAGTACAACTTAGAGGTGGACATACAACTTAGATATGATGTATTGATATCATGCTAGTACAACTTAGAGACGATGCTTATGAGTTTCATCATGATATATATGGACATGCTAGTACAACTTAGAGATGGACATACAACTTAGATACTATGTTTTGACATCATAATAGATATGTCCATGCTAGTACAACTTAGATATGACCATACAACTAAGAGGTGATGCAGATGGCTCGTGTCATGCTAGTACAACTTAGATATGATGCATTAGCATCATGCTAGATATGGTCATGCTAGTACAGCTTAGAGATGAACATACAACTTAGAGGTGACATAGAGAGGCATTGATCTACATCATGCGAGTACAACTTAGATATGATGCACCTACATCATGCTAGTACAACTTAAAGATGATGTAGATGATAGTCCATATCACGCCAGTACAACTTAGATATGATGCATTCACATCATGCTAGTATGACTTAGATTTGATGCAATTGATGACATTGTTGATGCAGGATGATATTATATGATATGATTTGATTGTTGTGGACACTTATTTCTCTGGATAGTAGTTGTATGCTACTGTGGTGAATGTTATCACTAAAAATTTTTCCGCAACATTGCACACAAATGGTTACAGAAATACAGAAATGCCAACAACAATTAGTTCACCTGCAACACTAGAATTCATTTCAAAAGGAAAAAACTATACAATTGGGAAAAAAATGACATGCACTAATTCACTAAAGGAAGCACGCGCACAGTGCGCAGGCCAACAAAGCCCTCAGATCGCACAATGCACCAAATGCATGAATGTGTACAAGAAAAGCCGCACACTGATGTGAACGATGCATTTATGGTTCTTGTCGGCTCCCCAACCACTTATGGACCATCTCCCAACCTGATTTGACCTCCATATCTAAGCGAAATCCAAATGGGGGGCTAGTCAAGAACCAAAGGGTGCCTTAAAAGGCCCCTTGTTCACACCAAGAACCAATTATATTTTACCTTGAAAAAATGATATAAATGAAAGCCATGGGTGCACTAACAAACCAAGATCTTCAGAGTATTGTTATGTTGCCTCAATTATCCCTTGAGAATCCTCTTTTCTCCTTGGAGTACTCAAGCATCATTGCAATAGGCCATTCCACTCACCTCTTCAGGGAATAGGCATTGATTGTCTTCATCATTTGTCATTTTCCTTCCATTATAAGAAGAGATCTCCATTAGGGAACTCAAGAGCCCTCCCAAGGAGGAAGAGGGAACCCATAACTCCTCATTTTTCTCTACGTTTTCTTTCCAACTAATATAGTTATCCATTGGTGGCATTATCTTAGTCATTGATTGATTGTTTATGGTTTTAAGTTTCTTGTGCATTCTAGTTTTTATTTTCTTAGTTGTTTTAGTTTGTTTATTTGCTTATTGCATGTGTTTGGCTTGTTTAACCCACTCATGAACTTCTATCATGTCTAGCAGGCCCAACTAGGCATGCAAGTGTCATTGTTTTGCTCACCCAAGTGAAGAAACGGACACAACAGATTGGCGACCATATTGGGGAAGAGGTATTAAATTCCACCTTATTTGGTCTTAGAGAGCACTTATTTTTAATCAATTTGTCTTACAAGTACAAAAACCAGCCCAGCCTTACTTTTCAAAAGAAAAATTCTGAGTTGGAGGAGGAGAATTTCACACAAAAAAAATTCCCCCAACGTGTATCAGAAAGTACACGGATATTCTAGCCCACAGACGTGCACTCAATGCACTGTGTGCCCCATAGGATTATTTTCTCTGTGCATTGTGTGCACCTATCAGAATTGTAACCCGCACACATATCCAGATTTTCAAAATTGTAATGGTTTTTGTGATGATTTGAGGGCCCCTAGCCTTCAGATTCTTGCTTTCATGCAATTTTTAATTCCCATGCACCCCACTTATACTCCTTTCCCATATAAAAGGTTAGCTAAACATAGTCACTAAGGGGGTAAAAAGAACCAAATATTCTCCTCTTTTTCTTTGGTTGCCACATGGATGGCTTGTTTGGTTTATAAAATTTAAGTTGAGATTATTGCTATCACATATAAAAAACCTTAAATTGGGAGCATAAATTAACTTTGATCATTGAGTACTCTCTTCTCTCGCACCATAGAGAGATATTGAAAATCAGAAAGGTGGTTAAAGGGACATTTCATCTCCCTTAACAAAAATTCTTTAGGAGAGGACAAAGACCCCCTTGGGCTTCTCTTAGTTTCTTTTGAAATCATCTTAAAGGTGTAAGGTCCCATACATGCCCACATGTTGAAAACTTAGGATAGTTTCTTGAAATTTATTTTCTTAGTTTACATCACTAAGGAAGTCTAAAGATCAAAGTAACGAGCCCATACATGCCCACATGCTTTCAATCTAGGATAGTTTTTCAAGATTTCTTAGTGTAAACAACATTAGGGAGTTTAAAGGATTGGTAAGGACCCATATGTCCACATGCTAGTTATTTAGGGATTTTAAAATTCCGCAAGGTTGTACTAATGACACTTCGTAAGATAGGTAACAAAGATTTGTAATGACCACAGGAAGTCCACATGTTGCAAATTCACACCTTTCTTATTAAAATTTGGCACACTTTTTCATTTTCTCACACACAAAGTCACTTCTCACTCACATAATATCCATTTTGAATTGTGGAGGTTGAAGTAGGTTTTCTCCAAAGGAATTCTGAAACGTCCCACTACTTCTTTGGAAATTATCCACACCCACTTAATTCAAGAGAGAATGGTTCACACCCCAATATCTCAACCCACCACATCTAAAAATTTTCTAAAAACTCACTAAGTTTTCCTCCACAGGATGTGCCAAAAGAAATTTTTAGTCTAGGTAGGATCTTGGGGGTAAGCATCCAAATAACCCCCCATTATCTAGCTCTCACATTTTTAAACATTAGAAGTTGACAAATAGGGAACTTTCAAATCCTCCAATTCAAGTGTTCCTACACCATAAGGTAGGGAGATACCCGTGAAGGGTTGAGGGTCGAGGTCTGGTTGTTCTGTGCGCCCCCCCCTTGAGCCACCCAACTCTTGGAAGGGATCCAACCTGTGACTCATTTCTAACACTGAAAATCTAAATGTTCCACTTCAATAGAGGTACCTAGTGACCAAATTTAGGACATCTACCCAGGTGGAAATTGTTGGCTGAAATTGCACCTTGATCATATTTTGTGTGACTATTGGGAAATATCGCTAGCTCTTTCGGGATATGCACCCTCTACCCCTCATTATAACTGATTATTTTATCCTTCACTAGTTCCTCTTCTGGTGGCTTCAAACCCCACTGTTGAGTGCTCTTGGAAGGTCCATTGTTAATTGAGAGGAAGGATGATACATCTTTTAGGACACGAGCATTTTTTTTATTCCCCCATGTGGACAAAATCCACCTACCCACATATTTGCTTATTTACAGTTGATTTATGTATGATGCTCATTTGATTACATGAAATTGTGAGTTATATTATCTTGTGAAGGTCCAAATTATACAAATATTTTGTTCATTTATTGCTCTCATCACCATCTGCACACATTCAGTTTGCTATTCGGACATCATAGGGGACCCACATAATCCCCATCATTCCAAATGCTTGAAAAACCTCCCTCCTATTCTAGGAGGAGTCCCTAGTCTTTCCAACTCACTGACTCAACCATCGCACACCCCCATGAGTGATACTATTTTGGGATCATCTTTAATTGGTTCCACTTTTCTTCAGTCCAATTCCCAAGGAAATCCATCCACTAGCTCTCCTTCACAAGGAGGTAGGGGAGAAACTTCTTCTCAAGGGAGAAGTACAACCCCACCAAATCCCTCTCAAGGGTCAGGTCCACTAACTACTCACACAATGGCTAGAAATGATCCTCCACCAAATCCCCCTATGCCATACTTGGTGTCTCTCAACATTCCTGATTTGACTAAACTCACGAATGATCCCATTTTACATGACCCCACATGGCCCAATATGCCTACCAAACTAACTTCAGATATTCCAAAATTTGAGGGAAAACTAGGGGAAGATCCCGCCAACCATGTTATGACCTTCCACTTATGGTTCTCTTCAAACAACATCATGGATGACTCCATCCACATAAGGTTATTTCAAAAAACACTCACTGGTTCATCAACCAAATGGTGTGTGGACGAAAATTCAGGGTCCCATGTGACTTTTGAATCCTTGGACAAAGCCTTTTTGTCCTTTTTTCAACTACCAGTGCATCATGACACTGGTTTAGAACTTCTCTTTGAGTGAAAACAAACCTCATCTATGCATATTTTCGACCACATCCCTGAATGGCATCGGCGACATAGTTTATGTAAAGAAGAAACCACCAAAGAACAATGCCTCGATTAGTTTCTAAAATCACTCATCTTTATACTTGCCAAAGATGTAGAATCCACTTTTCCTCAGTCCATAGAGGAAGCCATCAACAAAGCCCAATAGTTTGACCTTATCTATGCTTAGTCAGGTTGCTTATACACAGTGTTACGGGATGCACCCAGATTTGTACCATTTGGCCAGGACAAACCTGGAATGTCTCACGTTGCGGATGGGTTGATTGGTACCACAACACACCACAACCCTTACATCCAACCACCACTTATGTATGTCACACCTCAATATCCACAACCATATGGAGGGCCATCTTATTACCCTACACCCCCTTACCAACAACCATATCATGTTGCTCCACTCCCCACCCATGAGTGGACCCTCACCGACACCCATGATGCGTTCATCCTCTCAACCAAGTTCAGGTTCCCCTTTTACCTCAACATATAACCTAGGAACTAGTGAAAGCGCTTCACCTTCATATGCTCCCTACGAATCATTTCCACAAAACAATATGTACTTTCCATTTCCTAGTCCTCCACAATCAGTTTCTCCTCCACATGGACAACCACATCCCAGTGTTGACTTTGTTCAGACCTCTCCCATTTAACAGCTTCATACTTTTGAACAGTTGAATACAGAAAATCCATCCCACAAGTCAAATAATACCAAGAAGAAAGGAAAAAACCGAAACAATAATAACCCGGGACTAGGTGGAAACAACCCCCAACAAAACCAACCCAATGGGGGGAACCAGAATCAAGGTAATCAGAACCCCCAAGGGGACAATAACAAAAAAATCCAAGGGAAGAAAAACAACAACCTCAAGACAAACTTCCCTTGCTCTCTTTGCGGTGAGTATGGACATTGTACTCACCATTTCCCCCAAATTTTTGACTTCAAATGGATGAAATAATCCATGAACGCACCACATCCTCTAGCGTTGTCTGCCCCTCAGTAGGCCCCACAACATTACTTGCAACAACCACCCCTGGCCATATTGCAAAACCCTATTCCACACCAAGGTGTGATGAATACCCAATAGGAGGTAAACCCTGCACCACCACAAATGGAGAAGTATCAAAACCCAGGGCCCATCCACCCTAGAAATTCGGTTGATCGCAATATCCTCCTCACTAGCGAAGAAGAGATTATTTTGCAAATGTGCGGTTGTCAATACAGCGCACCCCCTGAATCTACTCCAACCACCTCAGAAATAGCTACAACTACATCCGGACAACCCTTGATGATTCCATGCCCTAATACTGAACCTACCATTTTTATAGCTCGCATTCCATTACGACCGAATGTCCATAACCCTCAGGCTAGGGAAGCACACAATTACAGTCTGGTTGATAACTTTGCACGGTATCCTGCAACCATGTCTTCATTGGAGGTCCTCCAAACCTGTCCATCTCAGCGAAAATCCCTAATTTCCACCTTGGGGGCAGTTGACCCAGCTGATACTAGACTCATCACATTTCACCTAGATAGCGGAGAACCACGCCTCCCCGTTCTGGTAGCTTTCCAAATACCAATAAAGATTCGAAACATCACTGTTCATCGGTGTATCATCAATGAAGGTGCATCCACATGCATCATGTCCAAAATTGTATGGCAGAAACTTGGCTCCCCTGAGATAGTAACATCCACCATCACCTTGAGAGCCTATGATGGTCGACCATCCTCCCTTGAAGGGCTCTTCCAAAATGTCCTCATCGAACGCGAGGGAAAAACCATCCTCGTCAACATTGAAGATATCAATGCCCTGTTCGATTACAATATATTTTTTGGACATAGCTACATGTACACTATGAAGGCAGTAGCCTCTTCTATGTTTCAAACGATGATGTTCCCCCACAATGGGAAAATCATCACCATTGACCAAAATACACATTATGAGCCTAACCACTCCACCAACATCAATAACATCCTACCTCTTGTCCGCACTAGATCAAATTCTTATTCGATCATTGACACGGGTCCCATAATTTTCAAGGACCCATCCTTGTTGGGGGCATACCATGGAGCATCACCTCTCATACACCCTTCAACACAAGTGTGTTTCGTATCTTCTAATGGAACCAACACCAGAGACACCATTCCTCCCATTGAGGCCTCTCCACACCTCGATGTTCCACCATTTGAAGAAATATTTCCTTAGGAATTCCTTGAGAACCCTACTGCACCACTTATCTCTAATTTCCCCCCCTTCTAGGGGAAAATCTTAGTTTGGGAGACAATCCCTCAATCCATTACTCAAATTCCCTTATTCTACCCCCCACCTAGAGTTCAAGCATTTCAGGTACCCGTGACGCTTACCCTTCCCAACATGGTGCTTGTCATCCCTGTATGGTATCTTCACCCACCCACTATGGTTCCTCAAACATATCTCCCTCCTCAACTAGAGGGAATCTCGATGCAAATTCCAGTACAGGCTTTGGCTACACCACCCTCACCCCCAACTGTTAGCACCACTACCATTGTTGGGGGAAGATGGAAAAAGAAAGAGCCCACAACTCCACTTCCTCCCCAATTTCATCCTCCTTGTGCACTATGTGAAAGAGAGGGACACCCCACTAATAAATTTCCTAGTCTTCCTGAGTTACGTAATATGATCCAACTCCCTCGAGCAACCACATCACTCACTGCTTCACCAAGCACATCTAGTGCTACTACTGCATCCCCTAGTGTAGGAAGTAAAGGGTTGTGAACCAAATTCCCTTGTGCCATATGTTCAGAATATGGCCCCTACACTCATCATTTCCCACCTCTACCTCAACTTCGCTAGACACTAGCTGCAGTACACCAAACCTTTCAGCAAGATCCCTCTCCACCACCACTTTCTAGTGCTCAAGTCACTGACATTCATTATGTCTCTTCCTTAGTCCCTAAACAGATGAGATTCCATTGTTCTCTATGTGACTCACTTGCTCACTTTACATACCAATTTCCTTTGATTGTTGCATATCGAGGTCGTCATTTAACCCATGTAAAACCACATCTAATCACCTCACCACTGGTACTACACTCTCTAGATACTGTCAATGTTACCTCCACTGAACCTAAGTCACTTCCCACTCCTCCATGGTTCATAGATCGACTGTCTAAGGATATTCCCCCAAATCCTCCCAATTCTCTGGTTCATTTCCCACAGGAAATCTTGCCCCCTACCACAGTTTATCACCCATAGTGTCTAGACATTTGGTTTATATCAAGCAAGTCATCATGCCATGTATGCAATATCTCCTCTACATCTTCACCACTTGAGGAAAATCACACTTTGACAATCTCCCCTATCACCTCCCCGGATCCCATGTATTCTCGCATTTTCCACTACAACGAAGATATCTTGGGGGAACTCACTACCCTCGATTGCCCATGGAATGCGCTCCATCACCGAGCACTTTTTCTCTCACAGGAATCCTTTCACCCTCCTAGCCAAGCCTATGTATTTCAAATCGAAACCAAGGATTTTATTCCTTCAAGGCATATAAACTGGTTCAACAACCCTATCCCTGCCCTAGATGATTTTGAAGAAGGAAACATGGCCAATACCTCCCCCACCGTCAAAATTGACATTTCCATCAAACTGGGAATCGTAGAAGAAATCACCATTGGTGTTGCATGCTCCCGTGAGGAACTCACAGCTTACAAATCTCTCTTTCAGGAATACCAAGATATTTTTTCCTGGTCATATACGGAGATGCCCGTCCTCGATCCTTCTATAGTCGAACACATGGCCAGATGTCGCCCCAATTCATCAAAAGCAGTGCCCCCTTCACCCATCCAAAGCGACGGCTATCAAAGCCTAAATTGACAAGTTACGTGCTACTGGGTTCATTTACCCCATTGTGTATACCTCATGGGTTTCCAACCCCATCCTCGTTAACAAAAAATAGGCAATTATTTGCGTCTGCACCGACTTTCGCAATCTCAACCATTCTTGTCCCAAGGACAACTTTCCAACCCCTTTCATCGACCAAATTATCGATGTTGTGTTGGCCACAAGGCTTTATTCTTCATGGATGGGTTCTCTGACTACAATCAAATCCAAATCCATCCAGTAGATCAGTATAAAACCGCTTTTACTACCCCATGGGGTACTTTTTCTTATCATGGCATGCCTTTTGGACTCAATAATGCAGGTGCTACATTTCAATGAGCCATGACATATGTTTCCCATGATCTTGTTCATCCTCACTTATTTGGATGACCTCACTGCTTGATCCAAGAAACGAACTCAGCATTTAGACTACTTACACATCATTTTTCAACGATGTCGCCAGTACAATATCTACTTGAACCCCCTCAAGTTTGTATTTTGTGTCACCGTTGGATGCCTTCTTGGGTTCGTTGTCTCCCAAACTGACATCACGGTGGACCCCCTCAAGTTTCAATCTATCATAGAAATTCCACCACCTAGGAAATTACCCCAACTATAGAGCCTATAAGGCAAAGCTAACTTTTTATGTCTCTTTGTCCCAGATTAAGCCACTCATGCACATGGTTTCCTTCGCTTATTGCGTCATGATATCCCATTTTGATGGGATGAACATGCTCAAACTGCTTTTGATGATTTGAAAGAAACCCTATCCAATTCCCCTTTGATTAGTCCTGCAGACTATGATTGTGATTACATCCTCTACTTATCAGCCTCAATCGTCTTAGTAGTAGGATTCCTCATCCAACTAGAGGATGATGGGCAGGAACATGTCATTTACTACATTAGTAAAAATCTTTCAGGACCGCTCCTGAAATAAAATTATGATGAGAAACTCTCCCTCACAGTTGTCCTCATAGTTCAAAAGCTGCGACACTATATCCTACTTCAAACTACCAAAGTCGTAGAAGATTCCAACCCCATGTAGTACTTACTTAGTCGACAAAAAATTAATGGAAAATTTTCCCAATGGATCGTCATCCTTCAGGAATACGACCTATAGTTCTCAACTCCTAAACAAAAGAAAGGGCTTGTCCTCGCCAAACTCATTACGGATTTTCCCTCAGACGCTAAAGCTTCACCCGTCAGTATGGATTTTCCCAACGAACACCTCTTCTTCATCCCCTCTGATGACCCCTGGTATGGCAACCTTCTCATCTACCTTTGGACACAGAATTTTGGGTCTCATATCTCTCGATACGATCATCGGCACATTCTCCATTAGGCCCCTCAATACGTCCTCATCGGTGACGTCTTGTACAGACGAGGGGTCGACACCATTCTTCACCGATGTCTGACCATTGACGAAGTTGACAGAGTCTTCAAAGATTTCCATAGCGGCACTTGTGGTGACCACCTCTTGAGTATGTCCACCGCCTAAAAAATCATTCAAGCGGGGTACTTCTGGCCCATGTTGTTTCATGATTGCATCCACATTGTCAAGCGATGTGACAAATGCCAGCTCTATACAAAGAAAGCATGAGAGCCACCCTCTTTTATACATCCAGTCATCACCGTCGGCCCCTTCTTCAAATGGGGCATAGACTTTATGACGTACAATCCTCCATCTAGTAATGGACACAAGTACATCGTCATGGTAGTGGATTACTTTACCAAATGGGTCGAAGACATGCCAACTTTCAACAATATCGCTCACAGGACAGCGCATTGTTTCTTCAACCACGTCATTACCCATTTCGGAGTCCCACTATGGTTAGTATCCAATCATGGTAAACACTTTTAGAACGATATCTTCGCAAAACTCTCCTCAAATTTAGGCTTCTCCCATGAGTTTTTCTCCCCATACTACCCTCAGTCCAACGGACAGGTCAAGGCTATCAAAAAAGTCCTCAAAACCATGTTGCAACATATCGTCAACAAACATCAGACCAAATAACATTATATGTTGTTTTTAGTGTTATGGGCTTATTGCACGGCAATCAAAACTGCTACTGGTTTTACACCATTCCACCTCATCCATGGGATCGAAGACACCCTCCCTATCGAGTGAGAAATTCCCATGTTATATTTTGTTCCAGAGTTTATACTATAAGGCTCTAAAGTATACAGTCAAGGCATCTGAAAAGATAGAGGAAGTTGAGGATAGAAAAAAAATCAATGATAAAAAGGTGAGGACTATCATTGGTTTCTCAATTGTCTTTGTCGAAATTCCCAGTTTTCCTAAATACTGATATCTCTCTCAATTGTTGCCCATGAAGATTCTAACTCAACCCGGTTATTTGTTGTTTGCAAGATAGTGTTAAATAAATTTAGAGCGATGCTGGTTTGATCTGAAAGACAGGGTTCGATGTTAGGCTTCCTTGAAACTGGTACTGTCATGAAGTATAAAGGTAAAGGAGATACAATTCTATGTTTTCTTTTTAGGCTTCGTTATCTCTATTTCACAATGTAAAGAGAATTATTTTAAAACATGAATTAATAGGATGACTAAATTAAAGGTTGTTTCTTGTATCTGAGTTAAATTTAAAGGAAAGGAAACATGCATGATATGAAGAAAAACATAAAGCTATTAACAAGGTGAGGCATCAATTGAAGAGGAATCTCACGTTGTAACAGAAGACTATGAAAACAAGAAAAATATTAATGAAGCATATGATATTGAAATCTAAACATTCACAGGTCTTGTATCTACTAATAACTGATACAGAGGAAAAACTGTAAATGATTTAAATTACAAGAATAATAATTTCCACAGTAGAGGTTGTACTAAATTGTATCCAAGCATTCATCAATTAGATATATGAAAGAAAGATGAAAATACAAGGGAACACATAACTCAGACTTGACAAAATCTGGAATCTTCAATCTGCATTTGTATTAATTCAGAGTCTCTTGAAAATTACT
The DNA here is from genome assembly GCA_032191745.1 of Picea mariana. Lineage (NCBI taxonomy): Eukaryota > Viridiplantae > Streptophyta > Pinopsida > Pinales > Pinaceae > Picea > Picea mariana. The sequence goes on from JASDQU010102027.1 coordinate 291,195, forward strand.
TCGTCACAATGCCTTTGTAGAGAAAAAAAAAGGTTGGTTCCAGTCTTCTCTCCTTGTATTTATACAAGGTCATCAATACTTGATGGTTAGCAATCTCCTACTTTTTAGGAGAAAAATAGTTACAAAACTGCAACCTTAACCATTGCATGATTAACTTTTGTTTGTCTATCATTTCAATAGTATAATCTTTCAAATGATACTTCACTGTCTAGTTGAAGTCTCTCCCTCCTTTGATCCTATACATTCAATACATTTCTCTAGAAAATAAACAAATTTCTAGGAGGTGTCGGAAGATCCTTAGCTTCAAATAGATAAAACTTTCTTTGGACCTTTGGAAACTTGTCTTCAAAACCTTTATTGGCAAACCTGATCACTTGCAACTTTAAATTGGGCTGTACCAGCCATCTGTCTATTAGGTTGGCATCGATTTCCTTCAACTGTGAAATTTCCACCTAAATCTCCTTCAGGCTCTCTTTGCAGTTCAACTATTGTTTCACAATGTTTATCTACCCCAATGGCTCAGAGAAATCATTTCTTTCAATACCTAACACTTGCTTATCCAAAGAACCAAACATTCCCTCACAGTCGTCTTTGATTTCTTTGACTATCTTCCTATTTTTGGATATGTTTGTTTCCCATACCTTGAGCATGATGTCTCCTCTTATCTGTTCCATTATAGAAAGCTTTAGATTTTTCGACATCTCTTTGTTTCTTGAACATGCAACTGCTTTCTGGAAGGTATTCCTTGTTTCTTTAGCCTCATTTTCCTATAAAATAATATTATCAAGGGATTTGCTTACCTATTGAAAGTAACTCTGGATGATCTCTATTTTGGAGATCAATTTTTGTTGCTCGACTTCTATCTTCGTATGTGCTTCCAACGAGAGGGTCTGGAAAGCCTTTAAGTCTACAACCCGACCTTCTGTAAAATTTAACTTAGCTTGTAGTTATTTTACAAGCTCCTTTTGTTGAGTAACCTGCACCTGACTTGCTTGTATCCTCTAGTTCATTTCATCTAGGCTTGATTTGATTGATTGAATTTATTGCCTTTCAACAGCTCTGGCCTGCTCCAATCTTTTATTCACCTCTTCTCTAATGTTTTTCTCAGCATTCTTTAACTAGTCTTTCAATTGAGATATTGTGTGGTTACTCTACTGTATCCTTGTTCTCATGTTTTCCACAGTAAAAAGGTTTGTTGTTTCCATGGCTCCCATGGAGCCTGCTACCTCTGTAGAGAAATCCTCCTCTTCCAAATTTTGGCCATCTATCAAGACCCTATGCTTATTCACCATACCTCCCTCTCTCATGTACATCTCTTTTTTTAGAACAACCTTCCTCTTTTTGCTGAAAAAACAATCAGAAGGAGGGATCTCATCTCTAGAGATATGGGTGAGATCACCAACATATATGGCTCCCATCTGTGGGAGTCCAAAGGCGTACTGTAAAGGGGTTAAGGAAGATATGGGACTTCCTAGATCTGTAGATATTATTTCTCCTATGGCCTTAGGTATATTGACATCAACAGCAGATGATGAAGGGGGACTGGACTTACTGGACTCGGGAGGTGTCCCAGACCTCCTCTTTGTTTCCATCTCTGGATTTTCTGTCTGTAAGGCCTCTTCATTTTGCAAAGACCTTTCAGTCTCCTGTGTAATTTCCTTAGGATTAACTTTATCCTATTCTTCTTGTCCAAAGCCTGGAGGAGTATCCTCTTGTTCCTTAGGAAGGGTGATTGTTTCTCCTTGCACTACTTTGTGCAGCCCACTCCATATATGCTTCTGGAAGGTCTGAAAACTAGCTTGCAAGTCGGACGGCAGTATCTATACCCTCTCTAACACCTCCTCATAGGTCCTAGTCCCTTTGAACATGTCATAACAAGGGGACTTCTCATGTTCATAAGCCTTCATATTACAGTGGGCCATGTGATTTCCAACTAAATGGTAAGGGTTGTGTTTCCTATGTTCAAGGTCTACCAACTTGACCTCCTCCAGTGCTGCCGCTTCAACTTTGGAATGACCCAAGTTGAGTAGTGAAAATTTCCCAATCTGAATGGGAAAAACCGGCCAAGACTTCTTTTGGGCCGTCTTTAGTTCTATCCCAATTCCACCTGTTACTAATTGATGAGATACCTCCCTGCACACCAGTCTGCCAAGGAGGAATTTTAGGAGTGAATGTGGAGGGATTGAACATCTAAAAACTCTGATGTAAGAGAAATTCTCCTCTATAAACCAGTCAGTAATTTCCCTGAGGCTTCTTATGACCAACTCTGAAATGCGGGGGTGTGCATAGCCGTACAGCATCTGATGTAGTGGTATCACCATGAAATGATAGATTTCATAGAATGAGTCCTTGGCGTTTTCTTCCCAAAGTTTAGAATGATATTCATGAATAGGTTTCGGGTAAGTCGGATTCCAACTCCAATTCATCAAAGGGAAAGGAGTTGTGAACATCCATGATGTATGCAGACATATAAAAGGCTATTGGTCAACCTTTGGATCTTGCAGTCTGATCTTCCATGACCTCCTTTGATATGTTATCGGATTAAATCTTATTCCAATTGAAGTTGTAACCTTCTATTGCCTCGTGCAAAAGAGGTACCCATTCTACAGGGAAATGGGTAGGACTTTTCTTCCCGAAAAGTCTACATAACATCATCGCCACATAGACCATATACTCATTTAATGAGGCTATGGCATAAATACCATGGGTGTCGGCCCTGAATTTTTCTTTCTGTCCCCACCAATCTTTGATTATGCCAAGATACGTTTGGTCTGACTCAAAACATTCTTTCCTTTGAAAATCACTCACAAAATCTTTATTATAAATATACTTGGGACAGGGAGACAGTTTATACATTACTTGTACATGCTCTGATCTTAAAGAGCCAATGACAACCCCTCGGTTGTCNCAGAGCCAATGACAACCCCTCGGTTGTCCAGAATGCTTCTTGTCTGCACGTTTGTTCTCTCTAAGGCCCAACTGATCATGTCGTTATAATTCATGAGTCGCGGTTGTGTAGCTACTTTGTGAAGCTCAGACTCCGCTATGTCTCAAAGTTTGTTGTCGGCAACATGAGGGAAATTATTAATTTCATAATCCAGAGTTTCGAAAATCTGCCTCTAGGATTTGATGGTATCGATGGCATGCGGTATTGTATCATATACAATGTCTCCATCTGGATGCGAGCTTTCTGTAACTTCTTCACTTTTCTTGGGTGCCTTCTTAGGTGTCATGATGTTTGCACTGGACCAGAAACCTGTTTACAGAGGAAATGTGTATAAGACTATATAAATGCGACTTGCTACAGATGTAAAGGATAAGAATGAAGTTCGAAACACGAGACCTTTATTAACCCTTAATTTGTTTTATAACAAGCGTACTAACACAGGCGATGCAAAATTAATGCTTTAATGGAAAGATATGCCTAGAGATATGCGTTCACGTCAATATATATATATATATATATATATATATATATATATATCCATTATTAATATTGTCGTATATCGGCAATTTCAAAACTGGAGTTTCGAAAATCGTTGCCTTCCTCAATTCCCAAAATGTGAAAGGCATCTTAGTTATCACTAATCCTGTTTTGAAAACAACTTAACCTTAATCTTAGACTTTGTTTAAAGAAAATGTGATTTCGCATTTCGAAACTTCGGGGATCCTATTGCCAGGAGATATGTCATAAGAAAACAATGGATCTCAAAATTGCGATGGGATTAGTGAGGTGCTAATCATTCATATTAATGCTTTAATTAATCAAGATTAGTGATTAATTATTATATTTTTTTTACTTTTCGGAAAATCGAGGATCGAGAGTTTGAAGGTTGAGAGTTTGAAAATGCTTTAGTAGAAAGAAACCTGAATCGCGAAAGACTAAGGGAAAGATGATTGCGTTTAGGAGTTTAATTAATTACGGATTCATGAGTACTTTGTGGAAAGTGACGGAAAATGTAACATTTGTTTCTTCCCCCCATTTTTTTTTAATTTTTCAATATGTTAAACGGTTTCGAGATTTTGGCACTAGGAAATTGGGATGGTTGAAGATCATACCTCAAGAAAAACCAAATCTTGAAACTTGAAAAGGAACGAAAGAATCAGACTCCCTTTTTTGGACGAAGGGCGGCTCCATGACTTAGGAAAAGATGAAGCTTCATTTTTAAAGGGTAGAAAAATTTAAACTTCGTGTCAACATTGCACACTGCCATCGAGCTATTACCTAACACTACTCCAATGGAGAATCTCTTTTTGACCTTAGATTTGGTGGATGAAGGTCATCGTTCTTCATTACAGAACAACGAGGCAACTAAAAAATGGTCCAAAGCCACCTTTGGTCGCCATGTCAACCTTCGTTCATTCAACGAAGGAGATCTCGCCCTAGCCTACGATATCACCCATGATACTCTCGGCCATGGGAAATTCGAGTCATTATGGCATGGACCCTACATTTTCCACCACTACCTCACTAAAGGTGCATACATCTTGGCCTCTCCATAAGTCTATTCTCTCAAAGAACCCATCAACGGGTGTACTTAAAGAATTTGTATGCCTGAGCGTAGCCATTCTACCTTAGGATTTTTATTTGTACACATTTGTAGAGTTTTTAGTCTTCTTTTTTTTACCACCACTCCTCATATATGATCTACCATCCGTGTTATTGACATATGCATCATCCATTTGCTACCACATCGGTTACGTTGACGGTGCTAGCCGCTAGACACAAAATCTTGGTTAGGCCGCTTTGGCCCTCTATACCCCCTCACATGTACTTCTTCACTCCAGTGACATATGTTTGGGCTCAACCACCAACAACCAAGAAGAATACGTCGCCTCCATTAGTCTCCTCACCAAGGCCAGTCACCACCACATTCGTCACCTTAGATTTTTATTAGATTCCCAGTTGGTTTTCCTGCAACTCAACAATATATATCATGTCTACAATCCTTGCCTCTTTTGCAAATACCTTCAAGTTAGACTCTTATCTCGCAACTTTGATTCAATCACATTTACACATATTCCAAGAAAATTTAATCAAATAGCAGATAATATGGGTAACCTAGTGTTAGATTGGAATTTATCACATCAAAACATAATCACATATACATAAGCATCATCCATATGTCACAACATATAGATTAGACATCATAAACCATCAAAAACATAAACACATCAAGACATAAAATGAGCCAACGATATGTTTCCATATATATATATATATATATATATATATAT
>JASDQU010102028.1:8058-29587 GCA_032191745.1 Picea mariana
ATACTTCTGGGGTGTAAATACTTCATGGGTATAGACACGGCTGAAAGCAAAGAACCTCTGCATCAGGAAGATAATCAGGCTCCACAACCAACAGGTATGTCCACCATCCATTTCTCTTTGTTCATTCAATAGCTAGATCTAGGGAAAGAGTAGTATTCTGTCACGTTTTGTTCCAGATCCAGGTGGATCTGGGGAGATTGGTCTGTGTCCGCACTCACGAATTTATTCATAAACAGAGTCTCATGTGTGCAGGTTGAAGAAGGTCATGTATGGACTCAAGCAAGCACCTTGATCTTGGTATGCAAGGATTGATGGACACCTGATGAGTTTGGGCTTCAACAAAAGTGTTGTTGATCCCAACCTGTGCTACAAGACTGTTAATGGTGAGTCCCTGATTTTGGTCGTCTACGTTGATGATTTATTCCTCACCGATACATAGAGCATTATTGTTGAATGCAAGTATTATTTGGCCTTTGTAGGGCACCAGATCTATTATAATAGCCGAAAACAGAAATATTGCAGAGAATAACAACGGAACAACACAATAGATGAAACCACAACACCATAATAATACCTTTATTGATAGGAAATAATGTTCACTTGCCTCTTCGAGGGGGAAACCTCCAGTAGAGCAATGCTTTATTACAATAATTCTCATACCCTCTACTCCTATTTATACTAAATCTATCTATCCCGAGAACAATCTAGAGGAAGATCCTTCTAGAAGCAAAAGCTTCTATTAGGTCTTCTTACATTTGACTTATTCTTCCTTTATTACATGGAAATATATTATTCTACCTACGTGAGGGGTTAGGGATGTTAGGTCCCTAGCATTCTCTCCCCCTTAAAAACAACCTTGTATTCAAGGCTTGAGATGAGGAAATTGTTGTAGAATGGTAGTTGGTTCCCAAGTGGCATCTGCTAGAGTTGTATCTTTCCACTGGACTAACACTTCCTTGATGGTGCACTGACAAAGATGACGCTCACGCTGATCCAAAACTACTTATGGATGCAACCAGATGGATCCTTCTTCATCCAACTCGGGAAGGCCGGTTTGAGTTTGGCACTTAGTTCCAATCACCTTCTTTAAGCAGGAGACATGAAAAATAGGATGGAGCTTAGAATGACTGGGAAAAGCTAACTGATAGGCCACCTATCCCACACACTTGAGAACTGTATAAGGACCATAAAATTTGGGCACCAGTTTCTGACAATGGTTGGCCTTGAGTGAAGTTTTCTTATAAGGTTGCAGTCGAAGGAACACTTGGTCTCCTTCAACAAATTGACATTCAGAGTGACCTTGATCTGCTTGTTGCTTCATGTGATTCTGAGCCATGACCAAATTCTCTTTGAGGGTACAAAGAATAGAATCTCGAACTGTAGGCATTTGGTCAATCACCTGGACCTTCGAGACACCTGGCAGGTATGGGAGAACCAAAGGTGGATTTTTTCCATATACTGCTTCAAAAGGAGTCATGCGAGTATATGTATGGTAAGAAGTGTTGTACCACCATTCAACTAGTGGTGACCATTGAGCCCATTGATTTTGTCTTTCAGATGCAAAACACCTCAAATATGTTTCCAAACACTTGTTGACAACTTCAGTTTGACCACCAGTCTGGGGATGATAAGTTGTGATGAGATGCAATTGGGTTCCCTGTAGATTGAACTATTCTTGCCAAAAATTGCTGATGAAAGTGGGATCTCGATCAGAAATAATAGAATGAGGCATGCCATGAAGCTTGAAGACATGATCCATCAAAATTTGAGACACAGTGAAGGTGGTAAATGGGTGTTGAAAAGCACAGAAATGAACATACTTGGAAAGACGATCGACGACCACCATGATGACTGACTTATTGCCCGATTTAGGTAAGCCCACAATAAAATCCATAGAGATATCCATCCAAATAGAAGGTGGAATTGGAAGCGGTTGTAGTGTGTCAGGAGCTTTGATTGTTTCACCCTTGTTGCATTGATAAACATCACATTCTTCCACAAAATGTGAACGTCATGTTGCATACCATCCCAGAAAAAAGAATGTTTGACTCAGTCATAGGTTTTGGTAAACCTTGAGTGCCCAGTTGTGGGTGTAGCATGAAGCTCAGAAATCACCGTGGATTTAAGTTGTGACTGTTTACTTAAATACAAATGACCTTTGTAGCAAAGCTCATCATTGTGCCAAGAGTACCCTGGGGAAACTAGAGAATTGGCTTGCAATTGTTGGATCAGATGCAAAATTTTGGGATCTTGTAGCCATTCCTGGCGAATAGCTTGGAGCCAATCTGGTACAACGAAGGAGAGGGAAAAAGGGACCCTTCATCTTCATATTTTATTGAAAGAGCATAAACAACCATATCTTCTTTGCCTTTATTGTAAATGATCTCATAATCATATCCACAGAGCCTAGTCATCCATTTTTGTTGCTTCGGGGAGGAAGGGTGTTGCTCCATAATAAAACACTTGTGGCTTTGATGATTTTTCTTAATTTGGAAGCATTTCCCCAATAGATAAGGGTTCAATATATCCATTTCATGCAGAATAACCAACATTTCCTTTTCATAGATTGATTGGCCCAAATGTCGCTTTGATAGTTGTTTGTTGGTTAAGGTAAATGCCAACCATCTTGCATAAGGACTGCTCCAATTCCTCTCTTGGAAGCATCACATTCCAGGACAAAGGTCTTTGTGAAATCAGGAAGGGTCAGGACCAGAGTAGTGCACATATCTACCTTCAAGGCTTGAAAGGCCCGATCAGCTATGAGATTCCAAGTGAAATAATTATTTTTAAGGAGAGCAGTGAGAGGTGCCACAATCTTTCCATAATTCTTAAAAAACTTGCAATAATATCCTGTTAAACCCAGAAAACCAAGCAAGCTTTTGAGAGTCTTTGGGCGAGGCCAATCCTGCATAGCTTCAATCTTCTTGGGATCCACCCTGACACCTCCCTTGCCAACAATATGACCCAAGTACTCAACTTTAGAGGCTCCAAAAGCACATTTATATTGTTTGAGAAAAAGTTGGTGCTGAGAGAGTAGATGTAGAACTCGATCCACGTGAGCAAGATGGGTTGTCCAGGTTTTACTATAGATGAGGATATCATCAAAGAAAAATAAGACAATATTACGGAGAAAAGGATGGAAGACATGATTCATGAGGCTTTGGAAAGTGGAGGGAACATTACACAAGCCAAACGACATGACCAAAAACTCATAGTGGCCCTCATGAGTTTGAAATAAAGTCTTAGGAATGTTTGCCTCTTTCATATGTATCTAGTGGTAGCCAGAACAAAGATCAAGTTTAGTAAAGAATTGGGAGCCACTCAATTCATCCAATAGATCATCAATGATAGAAATGGGAAATTTGTCATTGATGTCAAGTTTGTTGAGGGCGCGGAAGTCAGGACACATGCACCAAGAGCCTTCTTTCTTAAGGACCATGACCACATAAGAAGAATAGGGGCTCGTACTAGGACGAATAATGCATGCGGTGAGAAATTCTTGAACAATTTTGTCAATTTCATTTTTATGGGCAAAGGGATGACGATAGGGACGAACATTGGGAGGAAGGCTATCGGGGACAAGGGGAATGGAATGATCATGAACACCACATGAAGGAGGAATTCCCTTGGGAGTGGAAAAAACAACTTGATGTTTGGAGATGATGGATCGGAGGTCATGCAACACAAATGGTGTCTCATTGGCGTGAATGGAATAGAGTTGTGCAATAATGTTGGAATGACCTTTTTTGAGGAGATTTTCCATGTGATGGGAACTGCAAATCTCAGGGGAACCGGTTGTGATTCCTTGGAACTTATATTGTTGGCCCTCCTGGTTGAGGGCACGAAAGTCAGGACACATGCACCAAGAGCCTTCTTTCTTAAGGACCATGACCACATAAGAATAATAGGGGCTCGTACTAGAACGAATAACGCATGCGGTGAGCAATTCTTGAACAATTTTGTCAATTTCCTTTTTATGGGCAAAGGGATGACGATAGGGACGAACATTGGGAGGAAGGCTGTCGGGGACAAGGGGAGTGGAATGATCATGAACACCACATGAAGGAGGAAGTCCCTGGGGAGTGGAAAAAACAACTTGATGTTTGGAGAGGATGGATTGGAGGTCATGCGACACAAAGGGTGTCTCAGTGGCGTGAATGGAATAGAGTTGTGCAATAATGTTGGAATGACCTTTTTTGAGGAGATTTTCCATGTGATGGGAACTGCAAATCTCAGGGGAACCTGTTGTGATTCCTTGGAACTTATATTTTTGGCCCTCCTGGTTGAATTGCATGGTTAATTCCTTAAAATCCATGAGAATGGGACCTAGAGTCCTTATCCATTCGACACCCAAAACAATGTCACAACCACCCATGTCGATAGCAAACCTAAGATATTTCATGTGGTACTGACCAATTTGGAGATGCACATTTTCACAACGCCCCCAAAATTTCATGGACCCGCCGTTGGCAACCATGATTTGAAAATTATTGAATGCATAGTATAGCAATTAGTTTCTTGGGGAATGCGACGATGAATAAAATTATGGGTGCTTCCACTGCTAACAAGGATGATGACCTTTTGATGCTTAATGTAACCAATTAGCTTGAGCATTTGGGGAGCAGATATGCCAGTGAGAACATTCAGGGAAATGATCGGTTCAACTTCGGGAGGGTCGGAAGGTGGGGTCATGTCAGTAGGTTCAGGTGACTCGGCCACAGGGTGGGCCTCGACATATTCTTCAGAAACATCCTCAGAGATGGCCATAAAAATATTTTGTTCCTTACACTTGTGCCCATGAAAACATTTTTTATCACAATTATAACAAAGGCCCTTGAGTTCAGATTCATCCATTTCTACCCTGGTCAATTTCTGGATCTTTAGTGGAGTGGAAGGAGGAGTGGGAGTGACTGGTTTAGGATGAGGAATAAAGGAGGGTTTTCTTGTTTCAGAAGAGACAACCTGTTGTGCTTCCTTAGCTCTTTTAGTAGCTTCCACCCAAATCTGAGGCCGAGCCATGAGGACATGGGCACATATCTCATCCTTGAGGCCACTGATAAAACATTCTCGAAAAAAAGCATCAGACATGCCCTCTGTGTGGAAATCCAATCACTCAAAAGAATCTATAAAGTCTTCCACTGTGCCAGATTGTTTCAACTTTGTCAAATGGCCTAAATGGTTGGTGTCAGTGTTAAAGCGTTCATAAATCTCTGCCACAAATTGTATCCAAGCCACATACCCTTGGCGGGCATTTTTTCTCCATTGCCACCATTGCCAACTTTCTTGATCTAGATGGAGAACACCATACCGGAGTTTGGCCAACTCCTCTGTGATGTCATACAAAGAGAAATAATGTTCCATTTGAGTTACCCAACTGGTGGGATTTGAGCCATAAAATTTATTCACATCCACACACAGAAGGCGTAGGTCACGTTGAAAGTGATGGGCCTGAAAATTCTAGGAATTGGAGGAAGTTTCACCTTCGGGGTGCAAAGGTGGGTCAGAGGAGGTAAGGTCTACATGGATATTCATCTTGGCACAAATTGTGTTAGTGAAGGATGTTAGCTGGGTAGCAAGGTCTTGTTTGATGGTTTCCATTTTTGCATCTATGGAGGAATGCATGTTCTTATTAATGGTGGAAATATTGGCACTGAGTTGCCTCACTTCCTGCTGAGTCTCTGTGAAAGTAGAGGACAAGGAATTGAAGCACGCTTCCAAGTCTTGGCTACGAGTGTGGGCCATGATGAAGAGGGAAAACAGAAAGGGAGGATTAAGACCACATAGAAAATGGATTATGGGTGAAGGGTATCATGACGATGAAGGTGACGAGGGGAATCCAATGGGGTAAGGCCCAAATAAGGGTGTCGAAAGGGGTTCGGGTCCATGGGAAAAAAATTTGCTGAAAAATGATAGGTATGACTGCGATCAGGGTGAAGAGAGGAATCCAATGGGATATGTCTCAAATAATGGTGCCAACAGGATCCAGACTTTTTTTTTTTATAATTCCTGCGGAGTTACGCTTTGATCTGAAGAATACTGTAGTGTTGAAATGCCCAAATTCTTAACAGGAAGAAATGTGTAGTAATTTCGCAACTAGAATGCAAGAGGCACAGTCGCGCAACAATAGATATTGTCTGTTTTGTTTATGTTTCCATCCCAATGGTTAGGGTATGCAGGGTTTCTACAGACAAGGGTTTTCCCTATGCTATAGCTCTCTGATATACCTGCGGGGTCCAATAATAGCACTCGACCCAATATCTCAGGGCACCAACTAAGGAGGCTAGACCGTGCCCTTAGCCATACTGCCTGACTACTTAGGTACTAGAGAGTATATTCCTGAGTGTTGTTCTCGGTGGCACTATAGTAGTCAGGCGACTGATTGGTTTATCTACGGAGGTCTTCAATATATCTAGGCCGATCCATATACATGTGTTGTTTGATGCACTACCACTCGAAGGGGTACCAACATGAGTTACAAGGATGGCCAAAAATGTGCGCTTAAGTACCACTTGTATTTCATGAGTGTATGATTCCCTGACCACAGATTTATGCGCTGAACGACATATATCTGTAGCTTTAAGACGTCAAAATGCGTCTCTACCCTGAAAAAAATTAACCCACAATTTTTTGCCAAGTAAAGTGCTCTGATACCACTTGTAGGGTACTAAATCTATTATAATAGCCAGAAATAGAAACATTGCAGAGAATAACAACAAAACAACACAATAGATGAAACCACAACACTAGAATAATACCTTTGTTGATAGGAAACAATGTTCACTTACCTCTTCGAGGGGGAAACCTACAACAGAGCAATTCTCTATTACAATAATTCTCAAGAAAAAAATTCTCATACACTCTACTCCTATTTATACTAAATATATCTATCCCAAGAGTAATCTAGAGGAATATCCTTCTAGAAGCGAAAGCTTCTATTAGGTCTTCTTACATTTGACTTATTCTTCCTTATTGTTAGGCCTTATTAATATTGGCCTTTATTACATGGAATTATATTATTCTACCTACGTGAGGGGTTAGGGAGGTTAGGTCCCTAACAACCTATGACTTTAAGATGAAGGACCTTGGTATGATGTAATACTTCTTGGGACTAGAGGTGTGGTAGAGAACTGATGAGATCTTCCTAAGTCATGAGAAGTATACAATTGAGATATTGAAGAAGTTTGGGATGTTGAACTGTAATCCCATGGCTACACTAATGGTGACAAATATTAAGAAACTAAGTGTGTCTTCTTCCGATTCCGATGAGATTGATCTGACCCTTTACAACCAACTGATTGGATCATTGATGTATCTGGTTAACACCAAACCATATATTTTATATGCAATGAGTGCACTTTTCCAGTTTATGAGTTAGCCAAAAAAAACACACTGGATTGCTGGGAAGCATGTGTTGAGATACTTGCGAGGCACAGTTGGACATGGTCTGAAATTTAATTCCAGTATTGACATGATATTATCGAGATATACTAACTCTGATTGGGCAGGGATCACATTGGATAGGAGCAACACCTTTGGGTGTTGCTTCACTTTGGGATCTGCCATGGTTTCTTGGTGTAGTAGGAAACAAAATTCTGTGGCTTTGAGCATTGTAGAAGTATAGTAAATTGCATTGAGTGTGGATTTGCAAGCACCTTACAGATTTATTTGGACATGTGGTGGATTCCACCGTTATTTATTGTGATAAGAAGAGCTGTGTGAAGCTATCAGAGAATCCATTGTTTCATGACAAATCGAAACACATTTAGATCAATTACCATTACATCTAATACATGGTGTTGAGAAAGCTAGTATTGGTGCAGTACCTTCCTATAGATGAGTAGGTTGCTAATGTTCTTACCAAACCCCTTACCAGGATGAAGTTCGAGTACTTCCGTGACAGACTTGGTGTGGTAGAGAATGCATCCCTCGCTGAGAGGGAGTGTTGATGTTGGCAACTTCCTGAGACATTCTCCAGATCATACTCCTCTATGATTGAGTTGAGTTGATCTACGAGGATACTTATCCGAGAGGGATAAGTGGGTTTGGGCTTATAGCCCAATATCCCTCGTGGAGATCACACGAGGACACATCAAGGGAGTTGACCTTGACGTCACACACTATGGGGAGTTGACTCTAGTGTTTCTAGAGGGAGTATCTTATAGAAGTCCACATGGGAGTGCCATGTGTGACATAAATTCTCCAAATCATACTCCTCTGTGACTGAGTTGAGTTGATCAGTGAGGACACTTATCCGAGAGGGATAAGTGGGTTTGGGCTGATATCCCAACGTCCCTGATGGAGAGAACATGAGGACACATCCCTTGTGGAGAGAACATGAAGACACATCAAGGGAGTTAACCTTGACGTCACACACTATGGGGAGTTGACCCTAGTGTTTCTAAAGGGAGTAGCCTCTAGAAGTCCACATGGTAGTGACATGTGTGACAAACCTTTTGCTACAATTCCTCGAGTAAGCATAAAAAAACCTTCTCCTAGATTGGGTTTGTTGAGTAAAAGATATGAAATAATCTTACTCAAGCATTTTCAGATTCTGCTTGGCTAAAGAAAAATAGACGGGAATATCACCCTACGTTTATAGCCATCAAAATTAATATCCTAACTCACAAGTATTGATTACAAGTGCTTAGGCTAGTTTTTATAAATAAAAGCTTGCTGAAAAATTCATTATTTATGTGTTTTTCTGAACATAATATATGCTGAAATAAATATAGAGACAGAAGTAAAGACACCAAGTCGATAATCAAGACAGATGAGACATAAAGCAATCCTTTATTTCATTCCAATTCATCAAAGAGTCATTCTCTTTACAAAATTTCGTGAAGAAGTTTTGGACCAAAGTCAAACTTAGACGTCCCAGATGAAACATACAAAAGGACCTTTGAAAGAAATTAAAAAACTAAACTCTAAGTGTTGGATCATCTTGCCACATATTGCTGCCCACTCAACTTTGCACAATAGCCTTTGTCAGTCATGGAAAATAATTCACAAATATACAAGTCTACACAGACTATCAAAGATAGTTCAACACCTCTGAAAAACAAGTGTCTGAATGTTGTAATTCAGCCCTGAATCTTGTTGTCTACAATAAGACCCTGCTATCATAAAAAAGAATTAGGCTTGTGATAAATTAAGGAATGAATGGAAACTGAACTTTCTCAACACAAACTCAAAGAACAAACCTTATTATGCTTCTCCTTCTATCCTCCTCTTGTTCCTCCCTTTCCTCTTTCCTTTAAGCAATTAGAATTGGTTGAAGTAGTTGAGCTACTTCATTAGTTAAGTTAACCAGAAAATCAACCACTTTTTAGTCAGGGGGAAAAGTAATAAATCATAATAAGGGTTTTAAATAAATAATAACTAGTAGGTGGGACCCCTTGTGACTCCCCTTTAGCTCTTAACAATCATAACATAACTAGTTAATTAAACAAAAACATTCCTCCGTGTGACTCCCATCATCACATTCATGTTTGACAATTTATCTCATTGATATTTGAAATTATTTTCAAAAATATATTACTCATATATCCAAAAACAAACATGTTGTCCAAAACTTCTGAAATCAACTGTTATCAACAATAAGTAAAATAAACTTAAAATCCATATTTTCCACTCTGAGATGCAATCTTTCCCTTTTTGTTGCTGTCACCTTTTGATCTCTTTGAATTTGCCTTTGGTTGTGCTGAGCCTTTAGTTCTAATCTCGTTGATCACATGAGAATAATCGTCCCTCAAATGCATCTAGGAGGACACATATTTATCATAGCCATTGGAAGGTGAGGAAGGGGCAGCAATGGCTTTTCCTTTGTCAGGGGCATGGTGGGCCTCAGTTTTCAACCTTTTGCTAGCATGTGAGGACTGAACTAGTGAGTGGACAGGGGCAACTTGGACAATCTAATTGATAGGCAGGGGAGCAGGTAAAGAAATATTGGGCCAACCACGATGTTGGGAGACTGCCGGGTGGACAATATCTTGTCATTCGTTGTTTTTGAGAACCTCGGGTTGCAGTGAGACATGAGGAGGCACGTGAATACCAGGGGCTTGTGGAGCTTGGAAAGGAGGCCTCTCAGGCCTGGATTGGACCACTCCTTGCCCAATCCAATTAAAAAACCTAGCCTGAAATAGCTGGCCTAACTCTTGCGAGTCAACATCAAAGTGAATGGAGAATCTAGGCCTTCTAGGGCCCCTGTTCCAATTACCTCTGCCATGGCTACCTCGACTGAAAAAGCTCATTCCTGCATGCATGATTGATTAGAAAATAGTTCCTTTAACAACCATACATGACAACTCTTTTAAAATATGAAATAAATTTTGTCTCAACAACATATCAGACTCATGCAATCCAATCCATACAAATTGTTTAACCGTTTTCATTGAGTAGGGGGTGAACAAAGGTTTTGGGATACGCGAGGGGTTTATATTGAGCGAAAAAAATGTTAAAATGAGGGGAAAAAGAACATGGTTATTGCTCACTGATAACAACAATCAACTGAAATGTAAACCAACGAACGTATCACTGTAATCCATCCTTGTGATCTTAAACTATCACAATACACGACTTCTCTTAACTGTAATTAAATTTTAGGAACAGGGAGTGAGTAATGAATATGGGAAGGCGGGGGGATTGTAATTAACAAAAAGTGAAAAAAATTGTAGGGGAAGATAGCGGTTATTGTTCGAAAAATTAATTAGGTAATTCCATAAAAAATTCTATATTAAAAGAAAAAGATCCAATACTAACCAAACAATCACTGTGATCAATTAAACAACTACTGTGTATAATTCATTATTTCTGTGTATTAACTTGCTCACTGTTTGCAATTAAATCTTTAACACAGTGTCATCAAACCCAAAATAATATGATTTCCAAAACAACCAATATAAGATTTTTGTTTCTTCCCATTTGTCCCATTAAATATTCAAAACAATTTCTAAATGAACACACAGTCACTTGTTTCCACTCTATTCCATCAAAACATCAACCACTATCCATGAATTATTTTTTCAAATCAAACACAGAGACAAAAATCGTGCCCGATTCCATTCCTCTAATCAATTTAATAATCAAATTGCAACAAAACCACACTGTTATAAAACTCATGCCCATATCTGATGGTGTAATCAAATGATATAATTAACATATACAATGGACAACCACACCACAACTATCACGATTTTAAATTGCAATACTCTCGATTGGAAATTAAAACACACAGTAACAACAACCCTTATTTACACCTATATCATGCCGTAGTAAACACACAACCCAACACATAAACCAAAGAGGCATATTCCCGATCAACCATAAAACAATGTTGGGTCAACAATCCAACTGTTACAACACAAGAGGCAACAACTGCGTTCCCACTTCATTACTCGAATCAACCAATTAACCCTGTTGAACTATCGAATCAATTGCCATAATAAAATGATACAATGATTATAAACCAATCACAAAAACCATTATCAATGTTATTAATCAGGGACAACCAATAATCAACCACTGTCGACGATACTCCACCAAATCATAATAGTTGACCATGTGCCCGACCAAAAATAACTAGTTCATTTACCAAAATTAGGCTTAAAATAATTAAGGGTGGGCTCTTAGTAACCAACACAGGGAGGTTGGAAATGACCACCAACAATAGGTGAGAAACATTTGGGACAACATAGTGGACACATAGGCCATACCACGCATATCTTTGCAAGACAAGGAGAGAGTTCAACAAGCAGAAGAGATTATGAACATAGGAGCAGAGGTCCCTCATGGGCCAATAAATAACATCCATAACACGCAGAGCATAACCCTCACGGTTTTCCCCAATCAACCTGAGTAATGCTGATATAAAACAGATCCATGAAATAACAATCAACCTTAAAGCAATCCCCTTGGCATAATGGCCATCATAACCAAATACACAGACACCAATAGTATAAATGAGACCATACCCAGGTGAAACGATATACAGTGACACAAGGTGGTTTGAAATCAAACCCAACAACCCCATAACAACAATATGATTGGGAAAGGTAACAAGAACTGTGTGGAGACAAGCGATCAAGTCTAGATCGAATGAACCCTCCAAAAAAAATCATAAGGACAACATAGAGCCTTCATGGCTTCTATGACTCAACATAATTAATGAAACTGTGACTTCAACCATCGTTTTCCATTTGAAACGAAAACCACACAACAACCATTCCAAAGAAATATCACAAGTTTACATAGTTTCAAGTCTCAAGAAAAGAATAGACCCATACATCACCGAGCCAACATCTATTTCATAACCAGAGCGGGTTCATGGCTGGTGAAAAAGACATGCCTGTAACCAAAAAAACCTTAAAAACCCAAGCTTGGTCGAGCAGTTCTTCCTTTTCCTGAAAATCAAAGCTTAACCACAGTGAAACATAATTGAACAATAGCCAAGCTAGGGTGACGACCAGTGGGAGAGGTATGGAGTGACGTGCAGTAAATGCACGTTGCTTCCATCCTCTATTCATTCAATTACTTAGTATACGCCAACCAACCATCCATTAATCCATCCAATTAATCCATGCATCGAAACCAACATCCCCTTATTTGCCAAATGCGCCACCCTATGTCACATTAACCATTTCCAACCATACCATAATGCATACCACATGTGTTTCCATATAAATCAATAAATCGTATAGCTACTAACTCTGTTAGCTAGGACTAACAACAATCCTTTAATTTCAATGCATATATAGTAGCATAGTTTAGTTTCTTCCTTAGATTTTTCCATATTTATTTTATCCTTTTCCATGACTAACCTATGTTTTGTGCAGGTGTAATATGTAATAGATCATGGCACAAATAGCATGGAAATAATAGTTCACATAAGACCTCACGACATGGAATTCAGAATTTAGAGTAAAGAAACCCACACATAGCACGAATTATCCATCACCTATTTGTCGTGAGTAGAACCAACATTTGAACATCAATTGATGCAGACCCCCTATCCCTCTTAAGGGCTGCGCGACCTCCTGGTCAGGATCTTCCGATTCTAGAGCCGAAATGGCTCTTCTAGTTCTTGTTCAAAGGAAATCAATTGTGCATACCAAGATGCTCAATGAGGGACAATCTTCTGAAGGAGAAGCATAGTGGAGGATTGGCTGGACATTTTGGCCACGATAAAATGTTTGCACAGTTGAGCAGTTCATACTATTGGCTAGGTATGAGAACAAAAGTGATAAATTTTGTGAACAAATGTAGAATCTGCCAGCATGCTAAGGGGAAAAGACAGAACACTGGGTTGTATCAACCATTGCCAATACAAGAGAGGCCTTGGGATGAAATAAGCATAGATTTTGTGTTGGGATTGCCAAGAACAGAAAGAGGATTCGATTTCATACTTGTGGTGGAGGATAGATTTTCAAAGATGGCACATTTCATCCCATGCCAGAAGACTAGTGATGCAACGCATGTTGCAAATCTATTTTTTAAAGAAGTTGTGAGACTTCACAGCCTACCCAGGAGCATTGTCTCAGACGGAGACACAAAATTTGTTGGTCACTTGTGGAGGAAGTTGTGGAAGAAGATGGGGGCGAATTTGTCCTTCATCTCAGCTTATCACCCTCAAACAGATGGGTAGACTGAAGTGGTAAATAGAAGTTTGGGGAATTTATTAAGGAGTCTAGTTACTGAACATCATAATCAGTGGGACCAGATTCTGCCACAAGCAGAATTTGCATACAATGACTCACCAAACAGGAGCACTGGAAGGAGTCCATTCCAAATACTCTATGAAATGCAACCCAGGGGAGTGTCTGAGTTGAGAGACTTGAAACATGGTGAGATCAGGAGCGCTAGAGCAGAGGATTTTGCTGTGGAGATGGAGCGACTCCATAGCCAGATCAAAGGACAGATAGAGAGTTCTAATCAGAAATACAAACACACAGTTGATCAACATCGTAGGGAACTTCAATTTGAAGTAGGAGATCAGGTTTTAGCACATCTAAGGAAGGAAAGATTCCCTAGGGGAACATAGAACAAGTTGAAGATGAAAAAGATAGGACCCTATAAGATCTTGAGGAAGTTTGATGCAAACACCTATGAGATTGAGCTGCCAGATGGTGTGGGCATTTTGCCCATATTAAATGTTTCAGACCTGTATCCGTACAAGAAAGATGACACGGAAGGGTCAGAAGCTCAAGAAAAAATTCAGTGGGAGAAACAGATGCCCGTGGCAGAAAAGACGTATATGGAGAAAATTGTTGATCAGAGGATTGGCAAGAAGACTAGAAGGAAAAACTATTTTGAGTATCTGGTCAAGTGGAAGGGACACCCAATCGAAGATGCTAGTTGGGAAAATGAAGCTGCTATC
Source organism: Picea mariana (assembly GCA_032191745.1). NCBI lineage: Eukaryota > Viridiplantae > Streptophyta > Pinopsida > Pinales > Pinaceae > Picea > Picea mariana. Next base: position 22,430 of record JASDQU010102028.1, read on the forward strand.
CAGAAGCAGGGAAAATCAGTAGAGGAGCTCATGGACAGGAGTCCATGAATTTTTTTCAAGGGGAGTATGATGCAGAAGCATCGTTGGCAAGAGCGCAGAGGCAGGACCACTCAACACGTGAGAGTTCTTCCAGAACTTCAACGTTGGCAGTAGCAGTTGAATTTGAAATCTGCCTTAATTCAGCACCATAATTTACCTTTGGAGGCACGCTTGAACCAATGCTGAATTTTACCCTTTGAATTTACTCACAAGCATAGCAGGAGTTTCTACTATGGCTCTGGAGTGCGACTAGACTAAGATAGCATAGGATGAATTTTAGAGTAGGCAAGTAGCCAGGGAAAAACCCTAGAAACATTTTTAAGTTAAGTAGAAGTTTGTACGCCCAGAAGAGGGTGGAAATACAGAGATAAATCTGTTGTAAGAGAGAACCGCAAGTTAGCAGGAGATCTCAATTTTTGGGTTACTGTAATTTGAATGTATTTGATAGCCGTCTCGGCACTTGTGAATAGAATAGAAGGAAAAATTGATCCAAATGTGTGTGTGTGTGAAGATTATTTGCAATTTTTCTGTTATTTTTGTTTTCATGAACAAGTGAATGAATCTCCACAAAGGAGAATGGAACTATGACTGTTAGTTTTCAGTTTCAATTGTTTCTCTTCATTTGATGCTTTGCAAGATGTGCATCGAGCCAGAGAGGAACGCAAGAAAATCGGGAGAAATTTCTCTACGAGAAGTACCGTGAATCTGAGTTATCGAAATCCCTCAGATGCAAGGAGTGCGCGGGAAATCGAGGTCTGAACTAGATAAATCTCAGGAGGGGTAACATGTCAGAAAGTGTTATTGAGATTCAATAACCCATTCCCCGAAAGAAGCGGAGGCCGAGCCTTCGAAGACTTAGAAAATTTTCTAAGTCTGAAACGAGTAAAAGCTCAGGAGGAAGAATGTCGTCGAGCGTTGGATCGCGGTGGAGAATCCCGTGGACTGCTCGATTTGAGGTAGGAGCACAGAATTTAACACTGTGTAGATCCAGAAGAGGAGATGTCGAAGATATGAACGTACGGTGGAGAACTCTTGAGGAGAGTCACGAAATACCGCAAGCCGTTGGATCAAGTAGAGTTGCAAGGAGGTCAGTGACGGGGAAGATATTTGACCATAGATCTGGAGGGAATTGTGAGCCGTTGATCAAGTGCCTCGAGCTTTTGACATTTCGAAATTTCGGCATTGTAACACCCTGTTTCCCCTAGTCTGTAAAAATAACTATACTGGCCAAGAACTGTGGCAAACTCAAAAATGTGAATGTGATGTGAATGGACCTTGTGGAAANNNNATATATATATATATATATATATATATATATATATATATATATATATATATATATATTGCAAGACTGCTGAGAGGGGAAGGTGCTGAAAAAGAGACCATGATGGCTGAAGAAAGGTGGTGGAAGGCACCTGGAAAGGTGGAGTTAACTTCCACCGAAACTAATACCATATTTGGACTTCATTGGCCCGGAGAACCAAGAGCGGCTCGTTGGCCCCGAATTAAATGATTCATCAGGATTGGTAGGTAAAGGGCTCCTCATGAGTAATGAGGGATGGGGGTGAACCGCCCATCCGTAGAGTCCTCGGACCTGACCACTGCGAGGAAAATCGTGCCACACACAACCTCGCTGAACAGAGAAAAGGCAGGAAGTGTGGGCGATCAAAAGTAGATGCGAGGGAAAGAGGAAGAGGAACTCTAAAAAAATACAGAGTGAGTGATAGCAGAGAAGGAGGAGAGTAACCTTCATTCTCGGTCACTAGCAAACANGATCAAAAGCAGATGAGAGGGAAAGAGGAAGAGGAACTCTAAAAAAATACAGAGTGAGTGATAGCAGAGAAGGAGGAGAGTAACCTTCATTCTCGGTCACTAGCAAACAGAGACGTAGTCTCACAACATTGTGGTCTCAGCTCAAGGGTGGCTAGTGGTAAATCCGTTGGGAGTTGCTGAGCCTACGGTTGGGTGGAAACGAGCACCCCTCTCAGCAGTTGCAATCACATATGGTGTTATTTCTGATAAGTGTTTTACATTTTTCATCTTGAAATTTATATGTTGACATGTATGCTCACAGTCTGTGCAGTTTTATGAATGGTTTGAGTATAAGACTGCTTGTGTAGTGTTTTGATTTAGAAATGGTGGTTGCACGCTTATAATGGAAAGACTACGTATGGCTTATGTTTTATAAATCACTATTTATACACATATTGAATTAATTCAGACTTCAAGTCTGTTCTCGGGAAATCTATACCCTTATCTGTCTCAGGTAATACCCTGGATAGATCTCCCCATAGAGACACCCTTCTTAGAAAGCTCACCAAGAACCTGGAAAAAGAATTTGAAGGCGCAAGTCTTAGTAACCCTATACGAGGAAGAATGATCCTCTTGAAATCCTGAAATAGCAGTGAAGGAATACTGTGTTCGCTTCACAAGAGTCGTCAAGGAGGCATTGGACGGTCGGAATTCTCTGTGGAGAATTCGCGAAGTCCCGAGAGCCGTCAAATCTTGCAGAGGAGCAAGGGAGTTACGGTAAGCCTATTTTCAAGTTTTAAGTTCGGGAGAAATCGAACTGTAGGATCTGGGTCGACAAGGACCATTGGATCACTTGCAAAATCTCATTTCGTGGATTCGCGAGTTGAAAGGTTAAAACTCTTGCCTCAAGATGCGCGAGGTCGCGAAAGGCAAAGTCCTGAAGGGGCGAAAGGATTTGTGTGAGCCAGTTATTGGTGAAGTGCATCAGAACTCGGTATTTCGGGGTTTCGTGGGTTGAAGAACCGAAAGCTTAGCATCAGGATTCGCGAAGTCGCAAAGTCCGAAACTCCAAAAATGTGGGAAGTTCGATTGTGGGACCCACGTTGACGACGTGTCAAAATTTCGACATTTCGGCATATCGGCGGATAGAAGGTCGAGACTTTTGTCCCGAAAATCCCGAAGTTGCAAGTTGCGATAAGGAGCAATGAGGAGTTCAGGATCTCGGCACTTCGGGTGTCGGGATACAAAGGAGGTGGCACTTCGGGAAGCGAAGTCGCGAAGTGCTAAAGCTGGGGATGAGGGACATGTGGTAGAACCGCAAATTGGGACCGTGCGATAGATAGGCGGACACGTGTCACCTAGTGAAAGGAGTCAACACCCGTTGACCTCTCGCATCTCGGGGATTCATGAGATAAGGGAACGAGAGTTCAACCCTTCGACTTGCGAAGTAGCGAATAGCGAGAACATGAGAGGGAAAGCTAACATCACTTCTCAGGGATTCGTGAGATAAGGGAACGAGAGTTCAACCCTTCGACTTGCGAAGTCGCGAGTAGCAAGAATGTGAGAGGGAAATCTAACATCGCTTCTCGGGGATTCGTGAGATAAGGGAACGAGAGTTCAACCCTTCAACTTGCGAAGTCGCAAGTAGCGAGAACGCGAGAGGGAAAGTTAACATCGCTTCTCGGGGATTCGTGAGATAAGGGAACGAGAGTTCAACGCTTCGACTTGCAAAGTCGTGAGTAGCGAGAATGTGAGAGGGAAAGCTAACATCACTTCTCGGGGATTTGTGAGATAAGGGAACGAGAGTTCAACCCTTCGACTTGCGAAGTCACGAGTAGCGAGAACACGAGAGGGAAAGCTAACATCGCTTCTCGAGGATTCGTGAGATAAGGGAACGAGGGTTCAACCCCTCAACTTGCGAAGTGGTGAGTAGTGAGAGGAGCTAGAGTTAAGCTTAGCCGGTGGTCATGCGTGGAGGGAGCTGCCAGAGGAGAGCTATACCCATTTCGTGATCTTGGGTATCACGAGATTGGAAAAGAAGAGTCGGGAGCCTCGACTCACGAACTCGCGAGTTGCGACAAGTACCTTTTGGGGTTAAGCCTTGGTCATAGTGCTGTGGTCGCTCGGAGAGGGTGGAGCTCACGCCTAGTGCTGCTTGCATAGGGGGGCTTCCGAAAGGACCTGTGGATTGATTGGAAGGAGATTCCAGCTGGGAATCAAAAGAAGCCATTTCGGCTCATAAAAGAAACTAATCGATCCTTAAGATTGGGAGGTTGCACAGAGATTTTGTCGAGGTAGAGGTGGCATCTGCAGCCTGTGCTAAGCCCTGTAGGGTTTCAGGGATTCTGTCCCTCGAGAAAAGGATAAAAATCTACTACACCGTAGCAGGGTTGTGACAAATTGGTATCAGAGCATGGTTACAACACTTGGCCTTCTTGGGCTCATGAACGAGTTGCGCAGAAGCTCCGTCGGAAAACTCTTAAAAAAAAAAAAAAGAGTAACCCCCTGTCTTAACCTTCCTAATCAAAAAGAAGAAGTTAAGAATGAAAAATCCCTATTGTGTGTGTGTACATGTGAAAATATGAATTATGTACTGGTTATAAATAAATATAAATATTGACTAACAACCAACGTTTTTCCTCTTGCACACAAGCGGAAGATCAACTGCGGGAAGTTATCAATGCACAGTATGGTGACTCACCATGAAGTGGGAGAGGGCTCCCACAATAGAGACGAAGATTCTGACAAAAGAAGGGCAGTAGGGACCCCTCTAGATCTAGCCGAGACTGTGAGGAGTCTCATGGTCAAATTACAAAGCTGCAAGGCTGACAATGAAAGGATGATGAAAGAACAAGAAAATCAAACATAAATTAACGCAGTTTTACTACAGAGTTTATTTGATCTACAAAGACAAATGCAACATGAACCTGAAACTCAGAAACATGGTCATATCAGTGGCCACACTGAGAGGAGCACCTCGAAAAAGGTCCACCCCAGAGGTAAAGGACAAGCGTCAGATGATTCCTTTGAGAAGGAAGCTGGCGGTTCAGAAGGCTCTTCTAGCAGCAGAACCAGCTCCTATCCCCAAAGAAAATAGAAGAAGAAAAAGTCTTCCAAAGGTTGAAAATTCAAAGAATTCAGAAAGGCCAAACCACCCTCCTTCGACGGTGAAATAAAGAAGGGAGAGGAAGCAGAGGCTTGGCTACTTGGACTAAAGAATTATTTCAGAGTCCATGACTTTTCAGAAAATATGAAGGCCCGAGTGGCCACCTTCAACTTAAACGGAAAGGCTTCCATTTGATGGGAATACCTTAAGAATGTAAAAGGGGTTTGCGAAGAGGACATGTCTTGGGAACGGTTTGAGAAATACTTCCGAAAGAAGTATCTGTCGGAAAAATATTTCGACGAAAAGACTAAAGAGTTTTATGAACTCAAACTGGGACAACTCACTATAGAAGAACATGTCAACAAATTCCTCGATTTGTTGAGGTATGTACCCTATATCAAGGCGAAAAAGGCAAAGGTGCAACGCTTCATCAGTGGACTACCTAAGGACTATCGGAATAGAATTGAATTTGATGAGCCAAAGACTCTAGAAGGCACTATTCGAAAGGCGAACTATTGTCATGAACAGTTTGGGCATCGAGCAGAACCTCACGAAGGATGGAAACAGAAGAATAGTTCAAGATTTCAGAAAAGGGGAATTAAATCCCCAGGATTTAAGAACTATAAGAAGAACCCAAGAATGAGCTTCCCAGCCCAAAGTATGCACCAGTAGAATTTTCCCTCCTTGAGCGAAAATAAAACTTCTGGACCCATATCAGTGAAGACTGATAACCCAAAGAGAGAACCTTTGAAATGCTGGGGTTACGGGGAAGAGCATCTATTGAGAGACTGTCCACACCGACAACAAAATAGTCGGAGGATTTATAACATCCAAGAAGCTACTACCATCAATAATGTGGCCAAGATTGAGCCACAAATTTATGCAGCCTTGGATAATAACCAAGCCAACCACCAAGCTTCAGTAGTGGAAATAGAAGGTATGATTTCCAACCATCTAGTGTCTGTTTTAATTGACCCTGGTTCAAATTTGAGTTATATAGCCCCTAAAGCTGTTGATAAGTGTAAACTACAGCCACAAAAACATACCAAGCCATGGTTGGTACAGTTAGCCACTGGCACCAAAAGAAGGGTAGCAGAGGTTATACCAGCCTGCGAATTGATGTTGGGTAGATTCCCCACCCAAACAACCCTTAACTTATTACCCCTGGGATCGTATGATCTGCTAATTGGTATGGACTAGCTAGCCACCCATAAACCCAGATTGGACTGTTACCACAAAACCTTAGAATGTGTAAGTAAAGAAGGGAAAAAGATAACCCTTCAAGGGATCTGAAAACCTGTCTCAGTGAGACAAATATCAGCTCTGCAAATGAGAAAGTATTGCCGAAAGGGATGTCCCCTATATGCAATACAGGTGTTGAAAACAATCGAAGGTGACAAACCAAGCCCTGACGATCACCCTATCCTGAGAGAATACAAAGATGTGTTTCTGGAAGAGGTACCGGGTTTACCTCCGAGAAGGGACATAGACTTCTCGATAGAACTTGCACCGGGAGCGGTGCCGGTGTCTAGGACACCCTACCAGATGAGCACACTCGAGTTAGTTGAACTCAAGTTTCAATTAAAAGAAATGATGGATAAGGGCTATATTCGGCCCAACATGTCTCCATGGGGAGCACCGGTCCTGTTCGTGAAAAAGAAGGATGGTACCTTTAGACTGTGTATAGATTATAGGCAACTCAATAAGGTAACCATAAAGAACAAGTACCCCTTTCCCATGATCGATAATCTGTACAATCAATTGGGGGGTGCGTCTATTTTCTCAAAGATTGATTTGAGGTCGAGATACCATCAAGTCCGAGTCAAGGGTGAAGACATCCATAAAACTGCTTTCCGAACGAGGTATGGTCACTATGAGTTTGTGGTGGTGCCATTTGGGTTGACCAATGCCTCTGCCACTTTTATGTGCTTGATGGACAATGTACTCATCAAGTTCCTAGACAAATTTGTGCTTGTCTTTATTGATGATATATTAATTTACTCCAAGAATAGAAAAGAGCATGAAGAGCATCTTAGACTTGTGTTGCAAGTGCTAAGAGAACATCAACGCTATGAAAAATTCAGCAAATGTGAATTCTTCCAGAAGAAAATACATTACTTAGGCCATGTTCTCTCCGAAGAAGGAGTAGCGGTAGACCCTGACAAAATCAGGTCTATCATGGAATGGCCTACCCCAAAGGATGTTTCAGACATCAGATCCTTTATGGGATTAGCAGGATACTATAGGAGATTTATAAAAGG
>JASDQU010102028.1:31965-51773 GCA_032191745.1 Picea mariana
ATTTGGACTTCACTGGCCCGGAGAACTAAGAGCGGCTCGCTGGCCCCGAATTAAATGACTCATCAAGATTGGTAGGTAAAGGGCTCCTCATGAGTAATGAGGGATGGGGGTGAACCGCCCATCCATAGAGTCCTCAGACTTGACCACTGCGAGGAAAATCATGCCACACACAACCTCGCCGAACAAAGAAAAGGCAGGAAGTGTGGGCGATCAAGGGTAGACGCGAGGGAAAGAGGAAGAGGAACTCTGGAAAAATACAAAGTGAGTGATAACAGAGAAGGAGGAGAGTAACCTTCGTTCTTAGTCACTGGCAAACAGAGACGCAGTCTCGCAGCATTGTGGTCTTAGCTCGGGGGTGGCTAGTGGTAAATCTGTTGGGAGTCGCTGAGCCTATGGTTGGGTGGAAACGAGCACCCCTCTTAGCAGTTGCAATCACATCTGGTGTTATTTATGATAAGTGTTTTACATTTTGCATCTTGAAATTTATATGCTGACATGTATGCTCACAGTCTGTGCAGTTTTATGAATGGTTTGAGTATAAGACTGCCTGTGTAGTGTTTTGATTTAGAAATGGTGGTTGCACACTTATAATGGAAAGACTACATATGGCTTATGTTTTATAAATCACTATTTATACACATATTGAATTAATTCAGACTTCAAATCTGTTCTCGGAAAATCTATACCCTTATCCATCTCAGGTAATACCTTGGATAGATCTCCCCATAGGGACACCCTTCTTAGAAATATCACCAAGAACCTGGAAAAAGGATTTGAAGGCGCAAGTCTTAGTAACCCTGTACGAGGAAGAATGATCCTCTTGAAATCCAAAAATAGCAGTGAAGGAATACCGTGTTCACTTCGAAAGAGTCATCAAGGAGGCATTGGACGGTTGGAATTCTCTGTGGAGAATTTGCGAAGTCCCGAGAGTCGTTAGATCTTGCAGAGGAGCAGGGGAGTTACGGTAAGCCTATTTTCAAGTTTTAAGTCCAGGAGAAATCAGACCGTAGGATCTAGGTCGACAAGGACCGTTGGATCACTCGCGAAATCTCATTTCGTGGATTCGCGAGTTGAAGGGTTAAAACCCTTGCCTCAAGATGCGCGAGGTCATGAAAGGCGAAGTCCCGAAGGGGCGAAAGGATTTGTGTGAGCTAGTTATTGGTGAAGTGCATCAGAACTCGGTATTTTAGGGTTTCATGGGTTGAAGAATTTAAAGCTTAGCATCAGGATTTGCGAAGTCACGAAGTCCGAAACTCCAAAAAGGCGGGAAGTTCCGTTGTGGGACCCGCGTTGACGACGTGTCGGAATTTCGGCATTTTGGCATATCGGCAGATAGGAGGTCGAGACTTTTGTCCCGAAAATCCCGAAGTCACGAGTTGCGATAAGGAGCAATGAGGAGTTCGGGATCTCGACACTTCCGGTGTCGAGATACAAAGGAGGTAGTGCTTCGAGAAGCGAAGTCGCGAAGTGCCAAAGCTGGGGACGAGGGACACGTGGTAGAACCGCAAGGTGGGCCCGTGCGATAGATAGGCATACACATGTCACCTAGTGAAAGGAGTCAACACCCATTAACCTCTCGCGTCTCGGGGATTCGTGAGATAAGGGAACGAGAGTTCAACCCTTCGACTTGTGAAGTTGCGAGTAGCGAGAACGCGAGAGGGAAAGATAACATCGCTTCTCGGGGATTCGTGAGATAAGGGAACAAGAGTTCAACCCTTCAACTTGTGAAGCCGCGAGTAGCGAGAACGCGAGAGGGAAAGCTAACATCGCTTCTCGGGGATTCGTGAGATAAGGGAACGAGAGTTCAACCCTTCGACTTGCGAAGTCGCGAGTAGCGAGAACGCGAGAGGGAAAGATAACATCGCTTCTCGGGGATTTGTGAGATAAGGGAATGAGAGTTCAACCCTTTGACTTGTGAAGTAGAGAGTAGCGAGAACACGAGAGGGAAAGCTAATATCGCTTCTCAGGGATTTGTGAGATAAGGGAATGAGAGTTCAACCCTTCGACTTGCGAAGTCGCAAGTAGTGAGAGCTCGAGAGGGAAAGCTAACATAGCTTCTTGGGGATTTGTGAGATAAGGGAACAAGGGTTCAACCCTTCGACTTGCGAAGTGGTGAGTAGTGAGAGGAGCTAGCGTTAAGCTTAGCCGGTGGTCACGCGTGGAGGGCGCTGATAGAGGAGAGCTATACCTATTTCGTGATCTCGGGTATCGCGAGATTGGAAAAGAAGAGTCGGGAGCCTTGACTCACGAACTCGTGAGTTGCGAGTTGCGAAAAGTACCTTTTGGGGTTAAGCCTTGGTCATAACACTGTGGTCGCTTGGATAGGGTGGAGCTCGCGCCTAGTGCTGCTCGCACAGGGGGGGCTTCCGAAAGGACCTGTGGATCGATTGGAAGGAGATTCCAGCTGGGAATCAAAAGAAGTTGTTTCAGCTCATAAAAGAAACTGATCGATCCTTAAGATCGGGAGGTTGCGCAGAGACTCTGTTGAGGCAGAGGTGGCGTCTGCAGCCTGTGCTAAGCCCCATAGGGTTTTGGGGATTCTRTCCCTCAAGAAAAGGCGACAAATATACTATGCTGTAGCGGGGTTGTGACAGGCATTTCGGCAATCAGGGATTCCAAGGAGMAGGGATACCCCTTGTACCCTGATTTCACAAACTGCGAAAATCGAAGGAATAGGCACTGGAAGCTGAGCCTAGCCGGAGGTCACGACTCTTGGTCGTGTGCTATGGGAGCTCACGCTTGACTCTTGGAAAAGTCAACTGAGCATTTGTGGGGGACTTGTGTGTTCATTCGAAGGGTTCCAGTTTGGAACCAGAAGAGCCATTTCGGCTCCAAAATTGGAAGATCCTCACCGGAAGGTCACGCAGCCCTTAAGAGGGATAGGGGGTCTGCATCATCAATCATGCTCAAACTTGTAAGGAGTCTCTAACAACAACATAAATATCAAATAAGAACTAGATCTGATACTCCAATCTACAAGGGGGTCCCACCTACTAGTATTATATATATCGTTAGCTTATAATAATAAGATTTAGCAATCCTTTGTGGGAAAAATCCTTGTTGCGATTTTTATCGTCAACAAACTGGTGACTCCACAGGGAAATTTGTTTTCAACAGATTTAGAACTCAGAACTCATGGTTTCGCAGGTCAAGACAACAGGTCAAGAAGATATAACCAGGATGATTATGCAACAGGGGGAGGTGAGCAGATTTAATGGAAAAATGATCGGGAATTTGGGAATAACTCATGAAAAATGTTACGTATGAGGGGTTTTACCACTGTGTACATAATTGTTCAACCAAATTTGCTCTTTGCTTCAAGGAGAAAAATTATGGACTTGCTCTCTTAAATTCTCAAATGGATTAAGAAAAGGAAAGCAAAAGCGGGAGATAACCCGTTTTTTTTTTATAGAGACAACAATGAAAGCAGATAGCAAATTCAAGTGCTTTCAGGGGAACATCATAACAACTGTGCAAGCTTGATTGTTATTGACTAATAATACCTTGCAGGAGTGTCACAGTGGCAGAACTGATCCAACATCTTATTCTTAACCAAAATCAATTAAAAGACAAAAAAGTAATAAAAATCATAACATAATTAAAATTGCGGAATTCAAAACAACGGAGATAACATGACAGAAATGTAAAAGCAATATGAAATGATTAAAATCAGAAAGAAAAAATCAAACTATTGTAAAGCCGAAATGAAAAACAGTGATAAAAAAGAAAGCAGAGCTAGACTACTAATATACAGAAAATCCAAACAACGTTAGAACTTTTCATGTTGGTTCCACGTAATGTTTCAAGTGAGAATCGTTAGTGTTGTAGGAAAAAAATCGCTCTCGTAAATCTTTTAGAATGTAAGAATTAGTACCCAAGACAAAAGCGATCTTGAAAGGACCCAACCATAACACTTGAAAGTCCGAGGTAATAATCAACCCTTTAAAGAATACAATGAGATCGTCAAGATAAATATGAATACTAATCAATTCGTCAGGAGTTATTTGCATATGTCCTTTAAAAGTGGTACTTGCATCAGGTAATCTAGAAAGCATACGTTCATAAGTCACGGTATCCGAATTAGTGATAAGAGTGGTTTTGTGAGCATCTTCCCTTTTTCCCTTGATTTGATTGTAACCCAAAAAAATGTCAAGTAAGGGCCTCATATGTGATCTTATCATTCGTTGCAGAACCATTTCCATATTAGGGGGAGGGAAGGGATTTTTTATAATAGCCCGATTGAATGTGTGAAAATTAATGCAAAAGATGATATGATCAGTGACCTTCGGAACAGGTACCAATTTGGAAACCCATTCAGGGTACTTGATCGAAAAGGTGAATCTAGCCTTTAAGAAATTTTCCAAGTCCCTTTGAATAGTTGCTTTCAATGCAGGGTTAATATGGATTTGTTTTTGCCTAACTGGTTTCATGCCTTCCTTGATGGGGATAGCATGTTGTATAAGACCAGGATCAAAACCACGAAGATCCTCGTAAGACCAAGCAAAAACATCTTGAAATCCACCAAGTAGCCTGGCAAACTTAATTTTTTCTTCACCAGAACATTGGGCACCTATTTTAACATTCTTTGGAGACTCGGGTCTCCCAATGTTCAAAGAGATGGTTTCACCCACCTTCCTTTTTGACTCCTCTTGTTTCTGTTTGTCTTTATTGCCTACATCACTCGATGAAAACGAACTCTCTAGAGGAGTTAAGCCCTTAGGAATCTTGTTATCTTCTATGGATATAATTTCCTTGGGCTTAAAAGGTTCATTTTAAATGAAAGAACAAATTCTCTTATCGTTAGGGAAGACCTGCCAAGATTCTATATTGTCAGGGATATGTGGGCGATATAGAGATTGAAAAGTACAATCAGTTCTATGTGGCAGAAGTTGTCGAGTAGGAGAGGCTACAAAAACAACTAACTGATCAACCATTGAGTTCAATTCCCTGTTAACATGAGTGATGTTGAAAGATAATAGGTTCGAGATAAGTGCCCAAACCGTTTGGGTATATCATTTCATCAAATTGTTGCTAGGGGAGTAAATCTTACGTACAAGGTTCACAACAAGCTCGGAGTCCCCAAAAACTGAAAGGTGACCACAACCAAGATTATAGGCATTTTCAATGCCTAATAATAAAGCTTCGAATTCAGTGACATTGTTCGTGCAAGCAAACTCCAGCCTATAAGAAAAGTTATGGATTTTTCCTATAGGAGAAATCAAGACAATGCCAACTCCATTCCCTTCATTTGAGCATGAACTATCAAAGTGCATGTGCCACATACCATCATCTAAATCAATTTATTCCAAGGGAATGTTATCCTCCTCAGCAAAGATGGAATACACTCCTAGGTGCTCTTCGATATAGTTTACATTAGGATGTGGGACACTCTCTATGTAAGGTGAAATCCTTCCCTCTCTAAGGACTATAATGTTCTTACCATTCCGAGGAACAGATAAATGTGTTCCGTAGAGTGAGAGGTATCCACTTGTTAAAGCTTTCCAATCTCTTCCCAAGATGATTGAGTAATTTCTTATTGGCATATCAATTACCTGAATACTAAGGGTTGTCCTTATTTCAAGGTGTGTGCACAAAACTATGGTCACATCTTTAATCTCGCCTATGGTTGTTTGTTGTAGACTATTATAAGAGAGCATGCTTTTGGTGTTTTGATTTGTATAAGACAAGCCTAACTCTTCCATAATAATCTTCGACATCACACTTGGGGCCGAACCACCATCAATGAGGCAACAATGGGTGATCTTATCCATAATATTTTCAAAAATATAAAAGGGGGATTTTTTATAGGGTATCTAGAGTTATGTACACCTACTTTATTTACAAATGAATCCTCTTTGTTTACCTCTTCAGAGAGGTTGGCTACAACATAAGCTTTTCCTTCCATGAATTGTTTCAGATGCCTCTATAGTTCAGGGATGACAACCATGTCCAGAAGGGTTGCATCTCTTTGATGCTGGCCAACTGATTCAAAATATTGTATTTGGAAGAGGGGAGAGGGGAAGTTGTTTCTTGACTATCAGGAACCTTAGGAACCTGAACCGTAGCAGCTGGTGAAGATGAGCTTGGGCTAGAAGAATTGTGGGGAGGATCATATTTTCTTTTGGGAGTGTAGGATTTGTTCCTAGTATTGCTGATCATGACATCTTTTGGCTCTGCAAAATCTAGGACAACGATGGTAGTTTCTGGTCTTTTACCAAAGATCTTATCTCTAGCATTCTTCCTTACCTCACATGTGGCTTCCTCGTGGTGTTCCTCACAAAAGTTACACCAACTTCGGGGCAAGATAGCTTTAGGCTGAAAATTATTTTCAATTGGATTCCTAAAGGGGGTTGCAGAAGAGGATGAAGCTCCAGGGGTGAGATGGGAGACAATTCATTTTCGCTCATATGCTATCATACGATTATTCATATCTTGTACTAGCTAAAATAGGGCAGACATGTCTGTCTGTTTAACTGATTCTCCCCGAGGAAGACCTGTTCTTTCAAGCTGTTCTTCATACTCTAAACAAGTATGTAGAGCGGAACTGAGATTATCAATGGATTTTTCCTCAAGCCTATGATGGTAGGGGGAAGGTAATGCATTGTAGTAATGCATGAAAGTGGCTTGGTTATGAGGTTGAATAGGTTTGGGGATTTGATTGTATAACTTAGTGAAACACAAGTCGAAGGACTTGATGGTTTCACCATCCTTATAAGTGATGTTATTGTACTCCATTAACTGCTTAGCTAGATTTTTGATTGCCCATAGGTGGATCTGAACCAATAAACTAACTCCTCCCAAGTAGAACAAATCTTAGGAGGAAGGTCAAAGAAATTAGCCGCATCCCTCCCTTCCAAGGAATTGACGAATAATCACATGCAAGTATCGTTGTCATTGGACCCTATGTTGTGACAAGCATTAGAAAATGCCACAAGGTGTTCATTGGTAGTGATAATGTTATTTCCCGAAAACCTAGGAATGTGCTTTTTGAATTTAGGAAGTGGACAAGTAGCAGGTGCTAGGTTAATAGGAGAGGACACATGCCGCGGTGTGTTTGTGACGTCTTCTTCAAACTAAAAAAGCCCATACTTTTTAATGACTTTGATGGGATTTGTGGTAGACTAGATAGGGATATGGTGGCTATATAAGCTAAAAATCACTGATGAAGATGAATACTGAGAGGAGGAAGCACTTCCAGTGCCACTAGAGCCACCACTAGATGCCATCTTGTGGATGATAGGTGACGGATAAAAAGACGAACTTGAAGAATCAGACAAAGTTCTCCTTAGAGCACTTTTCTAGGTTGACAACACAATGCTCCTTCTTCCTATTTCAGCAATAGGATTAATTTCAGGTGATAAGCCTCTTCTTCTTCTAGAAACACGAGAGTCTAAGGACATGAAAGTAAGGCCAAAACTGAAGGATCAAGAAGGTTACATTTGATTTTTAGGCCATCTACATCTAGCTTCCCAACGTTCTTGGGCACTAATATCTCGTTCAATTGCTGCCCACGAATGATTAAGCTCAACACGAGTATTGGCAGTGTCTAAAATGGTGTTGAACAGATTCAAAGCAATGCTGATCTGATCTTGAAGATCGAGCTCAATATTGGGCTGCATTGCAACAAGCACAGTCATTAAGAAATAAAACAGTCAAATAATTAATATAAAAAAAATAGATGTATTCGATGCTAATCAAGCATAAAAATTAACCAGAGAGATATTGAGTATCTCCCCAGTATGGTCGCCAAATAAATGTCGAGGAAAATATATGAAATAATCTTATTCAAGCATTTTCAGATTCTGCTTGGCTAAAGCAAAATAGACGGGAATATCACCCTACGTTTATAACCATCAAAATTAATATCCTAACTCACAAGTATTGATTACAAGTGCTTAGGCTGGTCTTTATAAATAAAATCTTGCTGAAAAATTCATTATTTATGTGTTTTTTTTTAACATAACAGATGTTGAAATAAATATAGAGATAGAAGTAAAGACACCAAGTCGATAATCAAGACATATGAGACATAAAGCAATCCTTTATTTCATTCTCTTTACAAAATTTCGTGAAGAAGTTTTGGACCAAAGTCAAACTTAGATGTCCCCGATAAAACATACAAAAGGACCTCTGATAGAAAATAAAAAGCTGAACTCTAAAAGTTGGATCATCTTGCCACAGATTGTTGCCCACTCGACTCTGCACAATAGCCTTTGTCAGTCATAAAAACTAATTCACAAACAGACAAGTCTACACAAACTATGAAAGATAGATCAACACCTCTGAAAAACAAGTGTCTGAATGATGTAATTCAACCCTGAATCTTGTTGTCTACAATAAGACCCTACTATCATAAAAAAGAATTAGGCTTTTGATAAATTAAGAAATGAATGAAAACTGAACTATCTCAACACAAACTCAAAGAGCAAACCTTAGTATGATTCTCCTTCTATCCTCCTCTTGTTCCTCCCTTTCCTCTTTCCTTTAAGCAAGTAGAATTAATTGAAGTAGTTGAACTACTTCATTAGTTAAGTTAACTAAAAACTCAACCAACTTTTTAGTTAGGGGGAAACGTAATAAATCATAATAAGGGTTTTAAATAAATAATAACTAGTAGGTGGGACCCCTTGTGACTCCCGTTTAACTCTTAACAATCATAACATAACTAGTTAATTAAACAAAAACATTCCTCCTTGTGACTCCCATCATCACATTCATGTTTGACAATTTATCTCATTGATATTTGAAATTATTTTCAAAAATATATTACTCATATATAAAAAAAAAGCATGCTATCCAAAACTTATGAAATCAAATATTATCAACAATAAGTAAAATAAACTTAAAATCCATATTTTCCACTCTGAGATGCAATTTTTCCCTTGTTGTTGTTGTCACCTTTTGATCTCTCTAAATTTGCCTTTGGTTGTGCTGATCCTTTAGGCCTAATCTTGCTGATCACATGAGAACAATCGTCCCTCAAATTCATCCACGAGTACACGGATTTATCAGAGCCATTGGAGGGTGAGGAAGGGGCAACATTGGATTTTCCTTTGTTAGGGGCATGGTGGGCCTTAGTTTTCAACCTTTTGCTAGCATGTGAGGACTAAAATGGTGAGTGAATAGGGGCATCTTGGACAATTTGATTGATAGGTGGGGGAGCAGGTAAAGACAGATTGGGCCAACTACAATGTTGGGAAACTGCCGGGTGGACACTCTCTTGCCATCTGTCATTTTCAGGAACCTCGGGTTACAATGAGGCATGAGGGGGCACAGGAATACCAAGGGCTTGTGGAGCTTGGAAAGGAGGCCTCTCAGGCCTGGGTTGGACCATTCCTTGCCCAATCCAATTAAAAAGCCTAGCCTGAAATAGTTGTCCTAACTCTTGCGAGTCGACATCAAAGTGAATTGAGAATCTAGGCCTTCTAGGGCCCCTGTTCCATTTACCTCTTCCTCGGTTACGTCTGCCATTTCTACCTTGGCTAAAAAAGATCATTCTTGCATGCATGATTGATTAGCAAATAGTTCCTTTAACAACCATACATGACAACTCTTTTAAAATATGAAATAAATTTTGGTTCAACAACATATTAGACTCATGCAATCCAATCCATACAAATTGTTTAATCATTGTCAATGAGCAAGGGGTGAACAAAGGTTTTGGGATATGCAAGGGGTTTGTATTGAGCGAAAAAAATGTTAAAATGAGGGGAAAAAGAACATGGTTACTGCTCATTGATAACAACAATAAACTGAAATGTAAACCAAAGAACATATCACTGTAATCCATCCCTATGATCTTAAACTATCACAATACATGGATTTTCTTAACTATAATTAAATTTTAGGAACAAGGAGTGAGTAATGAATATGGGAAGGCGAGGGGATTTTAATTAGCGAAAAGTGAAAAAAATGGTAGGGGAAGATATCGATTATTGTTTGAAAAATTAATTAAGTAATTCCATAAAAAATTCTATATTAAAAGCAAAAGATCCAATACTAACCAAACAGTCACTGTAATCAATTAAAAAACTATTGTGTATAATTCATTATTTCTTTGTATAAACTTGCTCACTGTTTGCAATTAAATCTTTAACACAATGTCATCAAACCCAAAATAATATGCTTTCCAAAACAACCCGTATAAGAGTTCTGTTTCTTCCCATTTGTCCCATTAAATATTCAAAAAAAATTCTAAATGAACACACAGTCACTTGTTTCCACTCTGTTCCATCAAAATATCAACCACTATCCATGAATTATTTCTTCAAATCAAACACAGAGACAAAAATCGTGCACGATTCCATTCCTCTAATCAATTTAATAATCAAATTGCAACAAAACCATACTATTATAAAACCCGTGCCCATCTCTGATGGTGTAATCAAACGATATCCATAACATATACAGTGGACAGCCATGCCACAACTATCACGATTTTAAATTGCAATACTCCTGATTGGCAATTAAAACACACAATAACAACAACCCTTATTTCCACCTATATCATGCTGTAGGAAATAGACAACCCAACGCATAAAGCAAAGAGGCATATTCCTGATCAACCATAAAACAATGATGAGTCAACAATCCAACTGTTAAAACACAAGAGGCAGCAACTGCGTGCCCACTTCATTACTCGAATCAACCAATTAACCATGCTGAACTATCAAATCAATTGTCATAATGAAAGGATACAATGATTATAAACCAATCACAAAAACCACTGTTAATGTTATTAATCAGGGACAATGAATAATCAACCACTGTTGACGATACTCCACCAAATCATTACAGTCGACCATGTGCTCGACCAAAAATAACTGGTTCATTTACCAAAATTCGGCTTAAGATAATCAAGGGTGGGCTCTGAGTAACCAACACAGGGAGGTTGGAAACGACCACCAACAACAGGTGAGAAACATTCGGGACAACACAGTGGACACATAGGCCATACCACCCATAGCTTTGCAAGACAAGGAGAGAGTTCAACAGGTAGGAGAGATTATGAACATAGGAGTAGAGGTCCCTCATGGACCAATAAATAACATCCAGAACACGTAGAGCATAACCCTCGTGGTTTTCCCCAATCAACCCGAGTAATGTTGATATAAAACAGAGCCATGAAATAGAAATCAACCTTAAATCAAGCCCCTTGGCATAATAGCCATCATAACCAAATACGTAGACACCAATAGTATAAACAAGACCATACCCAGGTGAAACGATATACAGTGACACAAGGTGGTTCGAAATCAAACCCAACAACCCCTAACAACAATACAACCGAGCGAGGTAACAAGAACTGTGTGGAGACAACCAATCAAGTCTGGACCGAATGATCCCTCCAAAAAAAACTCATAAGGACAACAGAGAGACTTCATGGATTCTACCACTCAGAATAATTAATGAAACTATGACTTCAACCATCGTTTTCCATTTGAAACGAAAACCACACAACAACCATTCCAGAGAAATATCACAAGTTTACATAGTTTCAAGTCTCAAGAAAAGAACAGACCCATACATCACCGAGCCAAAATCTATTTCATAACCAGAGCGGGTTCATGGATGGAAAAAAAGACATACCTGTAACCAAAAAAACCTTAAAAACAAGAGCTTGGCCGAGCATTTCTTCCTTTGCCTGAAAATCATAGCTTAACCACAACGAAACACAATTGAACAATAGCCAAGCTAGGGTGACGACCAGTGGGAGAGGTTCGGAGTGACGTGCAGTAAATGCACGTCACTTCCATCCTCTATTCATTAAATTACTTAGTACACGCCAACCAACCATCCATTAGTCCATCCAATTAATCCATGCATTGAAACCAACATCCCCTTACTTGCCAAATGCACCAACCTATGTCACATTAACCATTGCCAACCATACCATAACACATATCATATGTGTTTCCATATAACTCAATAAATCGTATAGCTACTAACTTTGTTATCTAGGACTAACAACAATCCTTTAATTTCAATGCATATATAGTAGCATAGTTTAGTTTCTTCCTTAGATTTTTCCATATTTATTTTATCCTTTTCCATGACTAACCTATGTTTTGTGCAGGTGTAATATGTAATAGATCATGGTGAAAATAGCATGGACATAACAATTCACATAAAACCTCACGACATGGAATTGAGAATTTAGAGTAAAGAAACCCACACATAGCACGAATTATCCATCACCCATTTGTCGCGAGTAGAACCAACATTTGAACATCAATCATGCTCAAACCTGTAAGCAGTGTCGAACAACAACATAAATATCAAATAAGAACTAGATCTGATTCTCCAATCTACTAGGGGGTCCCATCTACTATTATTATATATATCATTAGCTTATAATAATAGGCTTTAGCAATCCTTTGCGGGAAAAATCCTTGTTGCGATTTTTATCGTCAACAAACTGGTGACTCCACAGGAAAATTTGTTTTCAACAGATTTAAAACTCAGAAATCATGGTTTCGMAAACCAAGACAATAGGTCGAGAAGATATAACCAAGAAGATTATCCAACAGGGGGAAGTGAGTGGATTTAATGGAAAAATGACCGGGAATTTGGGAATAACTCATGAAAAATGTTATGTATAAGGGGTTTTACCACTGTGTGCATAATCGTTCAACCATAATCTGCTCTTTACTTCAAGGAGAAAAATTAACTTGCTCTCTTAAATTCTCAAATGGATGAAGAAAAGGAAAGCAGAAGTGGGAGATAACCTATTTTTTTTTATAGAGACAACAGTGAAAGCATATAGCAAATTCAAGTGCTTTCAGGGGAACATCGTAACAGTTGTGTAATCTTGTTTGTTATTGACTAACAATACCTTGCAGGAGTGTCACTGTGGCAGAACTGATACACCATCTTATTCTTAACCAAAATCAATTAAAAGACGAAAAAGCAATAAAAAMAATAACATAATTAAAATTGTGGAATTCAAAACAKCTGAGATAACATGATAGAAATGTAAAAGCARTATGAAATTATTAAAATCAGAAAGCAAAAATCAAACTACTGTAAATCCGAAATGAAAAACAGTGATAAAAAAGAAAGCAGAGCTAGACTACTAATATACAGAAAATCCAAAGAGCGTTAGAACTTTTCACGTTGGTTCCAYGTAATGTTTCAAGTGAGAACCGTTAGTGTTGTAGGAAAACGATCGCTCCCGTAAATCTTTTAGAATGTAAGAATTAGTACCCAAGACAAAAGCGATCTTGAAAGGGCCCAACCATAACACTTGAAACTCCGAGGTAATAATCGGCCCTTTTAAGCATACAATGAGATCGTTAAGATAAATATGAATACTAATCAATTTGTCAAGAGTTATTCGCATATGTCCTTTAAAAGTGGTACTTGCATCAGGTAAGCCATAAATCATACATTCATAAGTCACGATACCCCAATTAGTGATAATAGTGGTTTTGTGAGCATCTGCCCTTTTTCCCTTGATTTGATTGTAACCCAAAAAACTGTGAAGTAAGGGCCTCATCTGTGATCTTATCATTCATTGCGGAACCATTTCCATATTAGGGGGAGGGAAGGGATTTTTCATAATAGCCTGATTGAATGTGTGAAAATTAATGCAGAAGCTAATATGATCAATGACCTTCGAAACAAGTACCAATTTGGAAACCCATTCAGGGTACTTGACCAGAAAGGTGACTCCAACCTTCAAGAAATTTTCCAACTCCCTTTGAATAGTTTCTTTCAATGCAGGGTTAATAGGGATTTGTTTTTGCCTAACTGGTTTCATGCCTTCCTTGATGGGGATAGCCTGTTGTATAATACCAGGATCAAAACCACCAAGATCCTCGTAAGACCAAGCAAAAACATCCTGAAATCCACCAAGTAGCTTGGAAAACTTCATTTTTTCTTCACCAGAAAATTGGGCACCTATTTTAACATTCTTTGGAGAATTGGGTGTCCCAATGTTCAAAAATATGGTTTCACCCACCTTCCACTTAACATATAGCTTGTACACTTGGCTTTTCTTGTGTCTTAGGAAAGTACAGACACTTTCCGCAGGTACTCAAAGAATTGGCAACCTTAAACCATTTCTGGGACTCATTCTCAAGCCTTCTTCCATTTAGAAACTTGACCTATAGGGGAATCCACTCATAAGTATCACTTTCCATCTCATTTCCCCCTAGGGTCACCTGGGATTCCCCCTTGAGGTGATCACTTCAACTCTAAAGTGATGGGAGTACCTATATAAGGTGACAGTGGGTAGGTATTCTCCTAGTTGTTGCAATCTTGTGGATTGGGTCGGAATTTTTCCTACCTACAATTTGTGCGATAACATGAACCATTGTCAGAAACAACATCAAAGGGACCATCCAGTAACAAACCAAAGGAAGCATTCAACAAATTAATGCCTGAAGAATTCTCATCAAAAACCACATTTCTTCTCATGATAATGATTGTTGTTTGATAGGGTCAAACAATCGATAGGCTTTGGATTCTTTGGAGTAACCCATCATGATGTAAACATGACTCTTTGCATCCAATTTCTTCCTATAAACATCTATAATATGAGCCCAAGAAACACATTCAAAGACTCTGAGGTGACCAAATGATGGATTCTTTCTGCACCATCTCTTGACCAGAGTCACGGAACTGACATCTCTAGTCAGAATACAATTTAGGAGATAGTTGGCATAGTAAACAACTTCATCCCAAAAACAAGTCAACAAATATTTGGCCTGTAACAAACAATGAGCCATTTTGACCAATGTCTAATTCTTTCTTTTTGCTATGTCGTCTTGTTGAGGAGTATGCGGGACAAAAATTTGCTAAGCAATACCAAAATGAGCA
Source organism: Picea mariana (assembly GCA_032191745.1). Lineage (NCBI taxonomy): Eukaryota > Viridiplantae > Streptophyta > Pinopsida > Pinales > Pinaceae > Picea > Picea mariana. The sequence goes on from JASDQU010102028.1 coordinate 46,789, forward strand.
AGGTATTCTTCAAACGATCATTCACATACTCTCCACCATTATCGGATCTCAAACACTTGATAGGTTGACCGCATTGCTTCTCATCTAATGCCCTAAATTCCTTGAATTTTTCAAAGATGCGACTCTTATTTTTCAAGAAATAAACCCAAGTAAATATATATATATCATCGATAAAGGTCAAAAGAAACTTTGCACCTACTAAGGAGGGTTGATTAATACAACGAATATCGTTGTGAATAATCTCTAGAAGATTTTGTGCTTACCACGCTTTTCCAGTGTCAAAAGGTGTCTGATGATGCTTACCTAGCATAAATCCTATACAAATGTGATTAGGTGGAAGAACTCTAGGAATAACAACAACCATATTCTGTGTGACCATCAACTTCAAACTGCGGAAATTTAGGTGTCGATGTCATTCATATCAAATTCTGCTATGTTCGTCGGTCCGGGTAATGAGTAAAATTGGTCCAAGATTTGGCCGAGGTAGGTCACAAAGCCTATACAATCCATAGTTTGAGTCGAGAAACCCTTTATAAATAATCAAATTACCATTATTCATATCCCTAATGAAGAACCGATCTAGCAAAAACTCAACAATCTTACTAGTCTGTGTTAACTGTGACATTGACAAGAGGTTTGCACTTAGATTAGGTATGTGATAGACATTGAAAATCCTTCCATGTCAACAAGTAACATCACCATGACCGGTGATGGTGAGAGAAAAATAATCAGATACATAGATCTTTCGCTCGACAACTGTATCCAAAATAGAGAATAGAGAAGCATATTTGGCCATATGATGAGTGCACTTAGAATCAAATACCCACTCATTCTTAGACGTGTGAGCAATCAACGCTTGAGAGGCTTCGACTTGGAAGGAAAAATTGTCTGTCGATTGACAGATAGCCGACACATCTCCTTCAAGATTCGTAACCTTCACCTGTAAATCATCGTTCTTCCTCCACTAGTGTTTCTCCACATGTCCAGTCTTTCCATAGTACATGCATGTTTTCTTCTTTCAATTCTTTCAGGTGGATATTGGCTCATTAGTATTCTATTTAGTTTTTTGGTCAAGACATTATTGTCTATGTACAAGAGCATCATAACTTCCTCTTTCCTTATACTTCATCTTTTCTTTTCCCTTGAGCAAGTGAGCTTGATGTTTAGCACCAAGCTTCCCTTCATCAAGTAACCCGTGTTAATCATTAATCAGTAAGCCAGAGAAAGTATCAAAGGTATAATCCTTACCATTTTTTTTGTGTTCCTGCTAATTGGTCTGGAACATGGAACATAAGACATCAAAGGGTGTTCTTAGATTCATCGAGACCAACTTGATGAGTTGTCTATGTTTCTTATGAAAATTCTTCCCACATTCATCCAATTTTAATTGTAGTTCTTTAACACGTGCCAAATAGTCCTCAATCCTTTCAAAGGAATGAAAATCAAGATATATCAACTCTTTCTCCAATTGCATGACTTGACTTTCATAGAATTTGTCAAATAAAGAGTTCATCTTCTTCTAGACTTCATGAGGACAGTCGATCCCGCTTGTATGAAAGGAAATATCCTGATAAATGTGGTCATGATGACCCAAACAACCTCGTCTTTATTTTCGTTGATGACAAACTTCACTTGGTCATCCTTCAGATCTAGAATGTGTCCTTCATATACCTCTAGAGCCCTTTGGTCTTCAACAAAGTCTCCATATCCAGTGCCAAATAACATAATTGAGTCCATTCAAAATAACAGGATCAGTATTGGAAGCCATCTTTGATATCCTACAGATCTGATGATCCAAACAGGTTACAATAAACAAATAACTAGCCTAAAGTCAATCATTATAAGATTCGACTCAACAATATTTACAAACAATAGGCGAGATCAAAACCAGACACTCTGATACCATGTTGGGGATTGGATGTAACACTAAAAGGAACAATAACACAATTTGCAGAAAAATGAAGAGTAATAAAATTCAAATAAGATTGGTGGTTATTGAAGACATCGTTGCAACAATTAAGCACATAAGATTGTGATAAGAACATCATAATACATGATAGAAATAAAGATCACATATTGATCACACACATATAGATTGACCCATAGGGTCCTTTATTTATAGTTTATGGATCTAACCAATTTCCTTGAAATTGGGGAGATCTTGTCCACATATAACTGTCAGTGGTTGGAACAGATTCTGGCACATCTACGTTGTTGCATTAGTTAGTTGACTTACCAGGTCGACCCGCCCATCTAGTCAGCCAACGCGTAGTTGATTGTTGGCTAGTTGATCCATAAACCGATTATCTCTGACCAATAGTCGATTATCCGACCGACTGTCTCCAGCTACTAATCGACTGACCGACCGACTGTCTCCAATAAAAGTGATATGAACCATCAAAACCTGAGATTCCAACATTTAGGACATATAAACAACATTTTCCTTTTAACTCTTATTATTAATGATAAGTACAAAAGAGTGAGATAATTCATGATATTTATCTTTTAATTCATATAATTAATTATTTAATCGGATGGTTGTAAAGAGAATTAAATTTAATGATTATCCATTTCAATAATAATTTGATATATTTAAAATATGTTAAGGGACTTGATAAATAATTTGATATTTTAAAAATATGTTAAGGGACTTGATAAATTTAAAATCTTAAGGGAGGTTTTTAATTTTTTATAAAAAATATAAGGAAGCCTAAAAATAATTTTCTAGTAGTAGAACTTATTGCACCTAGAGAAGAATTGTAGTATAATTATAAATTAAATAAAAGGATTATAGGATTTGTATGTTAATATACTTGAATTAAGAGGAGTTAAAAATAATCTTAAAAAGTGGGATAAAAAAGAAAAAAGTTGTTTAATAGATTAAAGTAATTAAGAAGTTATATAAAAATATGATAAATATAGATAATACATGTTAAATAAACAAGAATAATATGTAGACAATTTCAATAGAGAAGAGGAGACCAAACTATAAAACTATTTGAAATTTAACATCATATGGCATGGGAAACACTTAATACCACAACTAACAACTATCTCACATGGGTTGAGATGTGAAACAAGGAGATGGGAACAATGTCACAAATCATGGGAGGAAATGTCATCTCGAGTACGTGAAAATAAGGAGATAAAAAATGAGCAACACTTTCTACTACATTGTGTGGCGCGCATGAAAATCAAAGAGAGATCAAATTTGCATATAAAAAATGGGGAATCATTATTTCGAGGGGATTTGTTGATGCTTGAAATGATAAATCAAACAACTGACATTTTGAACACACTTGAGAGACTAACAACAAGAACTGGGAAATCATCACCTGAATATTTATAACCCCTTAAGTCACCTATAATCTTATAGAATTCCTCATGAAGAATACAATTTTTAGATAAAGAAAAAATATATAAAATTTATTATTCTTGTTGAAACCAAAATCCTCTTTGTTATTTTTATCTTTTGTCTTATGATGATGATTAACGTCAAATGAGACCGGAATTGGTCTATCAAACCTTAAGAAAGGTAAATGATTACTTAGATTTCTTTAGAATTTTATTTATGTGCTCAAAAATCATTAAGAGAAGCATTTTTAATCACCACCGTTTTGATGGTTTGGAAGGTTAGGAAGGTTGATATTGTGACAAATAATTTTAAATTGTCATTTTATTTGGGTATATGGAGGACACTCTAAGAGAAAGTGCTTTTCATCTTCAACCCTCTTAGTGTCACAAAGATGACAAATTCTTTTGTCCCACAACATTTTGGGAATTGTCCAATGCCCAGTTTCACTATGCATCTCATGAGAGTTTGTTCTTATTTTAGCAATGTTGATTTTTTTTCTTTATGTTACTCAAAACAAAGAGATAATTTTAATCTTCTAGAGTAGGGTTATTAGAGATATAAGGCTTACCCATGTAATAAAGTCACCTTAGTGACTTTAGGTTAAAATATTAGGGTTTTTGTCTTTTAAGGTTTTGGCCTCTCAAACTCTTTATAAGAGTGAGGACCCTCATTATGATATTGTATCATTCAATAATGAGTGTTTAGGGAGATCACATTTTCGGTATCATAACCCTACCCGGGGTTTCTTCAGTTCTCATAATATGGTATTAGAGTAAGAGAACACCTAGGATTAGTCATTCAATGTCAATTGAAAGTGGATACAACAGTCGTCATTCGATTGAAGTCTAAAGCCACCATATTTGTCCATTGTTGCAAGGGAAGGGAGTCACATTATCATTGAGAAGCAATTGCCAAGTTTTTTATAAGCCACAAATTGAGTTGTATCCCAAGCAAAGTCGTAGCCACGATTTTGGTTTAAGCCGCCACCAAATACAGAGCCATCATTGTATGGATTTCTAAGAAGCAACTATCATATATAAATTGCATCCCGTGGTCAAGGGTACAGTCGTTAGGATAAATCATTTAATCGCCAAATCATTGTACAACTACCAAAACTCCATAGAGAAACTAGAAATCATGCGTTCTATGTATCCATCTGCTAGCTGATATAAATCATACATCAACGTGCATGCAACCATACACCAACAAAGTGATGCAGGAGCATCTCTCCATGCCAGCCAGTCAGCCACATCAGCGCGCACCCATGCAAGGCTGAAAGGGAGGCACAGTCTCATTTTGAATTTGTATTGAATGTAATTTAATGTGCTTAGGCTGTTGAGCCGGGAAAGCCATGCCTTTACGCAGGCTGTAGATAAGATCGGCCTTTATTATAGATTGGCTGAGATCTAGGTCTGATTCTGGACTAGACAGCCCCATTTATTGTGATTGAATAGGGTAGGTGAATCCTGGAGGGAAGCGCTCGATTGAGCCCCTCATTGTAAAAACAGATTTTAGATCTCATTTGGGGGGGAGTCGAGTTGTAGAGCTGAGGAGAGCTCAAGAACACCTTGTAAAATATACAGGCATCTGCCATTATTAATACAGAGCAGTTTTTCCTGCAATTTCTGTC
>JASDQU010102028.1:59664-87225 GCA_032191745.1 Picea mariana
TATATATATATATATATATATATAGTAATGCAACGAATACAACAATACCCTAGTACATCAGATAATTTTGTTTGGAAGAATGATCACTCTAGTATAAGGATCATATATACTTATGCAATAATTCCCAACTCAAATAGAAGGTCCTTTTGGAACTACACACCTATCCTATAGGGGGACACTCAGAGTTTTTGAAATCTTACCATAGTATCAAGGACTTTTTCTGGGAAGGTCTTAAAATTGACATTCAAAATTTTGTGGTAGAATTTTTTGTTTTCCAACAAACAAAATGAGATACAATCAAGACCCATAATCTTCCAGAACCATTATCATACCAAGTCAATGCTAGGAAGAGGTCTCGATGGATTTTATTATAAGTATACCAAGTTTTGAAGGAAAACAATGACATCATGGTGGTGGTGGATTGACTCACAAAGTAATCCCACTTTTTTTCTCTTTATCATACTTTAAAACAAAGTACATTAGTTGCAACATTCATGGAAATAGTTCAAAAGTTACATGGAAAGCCACATATTATTGTAAGCGATAGAGATCCAATTATCATGGGTAATATTTGGACTAACCTATTTTCTTGTTTGGGTACTCAATTGGATCATATTTCATATTATCATCCTCAATTTGATGGACAAAATTAGATTCTAACTAAGTACCTCTAAGGTTATCTCCATTGTTTTCGATATGATAAAAAAAGACAATGGTTCAAATGGTTACCCTTAGCAGAATGGTGGTTAACACTTATTTCCATACTTCATCCAAACTATCCCCATTTATGGAACTATATGTGTATCATTATCCATCAATCACATCACCCTTGATATTAAAAGATAAGGTTCAAGTAGTAGAGGATTACATAGAATAACAACAAGAGGTTCTCCAACTATTGAAGGACAACTTGATTATAGCACAAAATAGGATGAAACAAGATGATAAACATCATAATGAAAGGAATTTCAAAGTGGATGATTGTGTATTTCTAAGGATGCAACCATATCAACAGATTTTCATTAAGAAACAAAATAAGGACAATAAATTAGCACTCAAGTATTATGGTCCCTATAAGGTGTTGCAAAGAATTGAAAATATGGCTTACAAACTCGAGTTGACTCCATCTTCACATGTTTTTGTGTAGCTCAATAGATATAAAAGTATAATATAGATATTAAATTGAAAATAACATAATATATCCACAAAATATACATCAAAATGAACAAAAGAGACGTGTAGAGAAAACCCTTGAGGTAGGGTAACACCATTGATTATTCCTTAAAACAAAAATCTCTAAAATATGTGCTCAAGAAAGTGCTCCAATACCACTTGTAGTTTTTTTTATTAGTAAATTGAAAGATGCAAAATATAAATAAGATCAGAAATGACATAATACGACCAAAATAGCCAAATAAAGAACTAGGTTACCACAAATGTCACACCTTTCTAGTAAATGAACCTTCTAGTAATACTTCTTACAATTATTTCTTTCACACTATGTGGCCACCTATATATTATAATCCCCCTTGGATACCTCCATAGGTACCCCATATTATCCTCCCTAGGTAGGCTACACATGTTCATTGATCTTTCATGTTTCTTGGTTAAAAAAGGATATTGATGATAAGATCCTAATTTAGACTATTTGTCCAAAGATTAATGAAGAAGGAAAAGGCATACTAAAACTTGAAACGATCCTTGAAACACACATCGAGAAACTATGTGATGGAGTAATTACTGAGTACCTCATCAAGTGGAAGAACCTACCAATAAATGATGCACTATGGGAAGATAACTTCTTCATGTAGAAACATCAACGACTAGTCAAGTGTTGAGGGAAACACTTTCTTGAAATAAAGGGGCATGCTAATCCCTACATATTGAGGCATTACATTTCTATTTTTATATTAGTGTTTTCATTATTGGTTTGCTAGAAACTTTAATGGTCAACTAGGATGCTTAATTGTAATTGTACCCTTTGTCTCCCATATATACCAAGGAGACCTAGTTTTAGAGATCATCTCATTTTGTGAATTTTTATGTTGTAAAAGGAGGTTTCCCCCTAAAACATGCTTCTTGTTCATTCATTGTCTTTAATTATCAAGTAGTGGAGTTACTATTTCTTTCTATTTTTAAGTTATTTAGGGTATTTGGTACATAGAAACCTATTGCTTAATTTTATTTCGAGAGAAGATCAAACTATCCTTAAGTGTATAGAGAATGTTAGGTCTTTCATTAAGAGTTATTTTCGCTGACTAAACCTTGGATGTTCTTTGTAACTACGAGACAAAGTATTGGGGGTTTTTTCCATAAAAAACCTCATAGGATGAAATTTTGGTAGCACCATGATAAGCAGTATTGTACCATAATTTTACAAAGGGTGTCCATTGGACCCGCTGGCCCTATTGGTCTCATGAAAATAATCCCAAATACATTGTCAAGCACTTATTGACCACCTTTGTTTGATCATCTATTTGTGGGTGATGGGTCATCCTCATTTTCAATTGGGTTCCCTATAGTTTAAACAACTCCTAATAGAATTTTTTTGTGAACATAGGATTGTGATCCATCACAATTGAATTAGGCATGCCATACAATTTAAAAACATGATCCATAAAGACTTCTGCAACTATGGCTATCTTAAATGGGTGATGTAAGGCACAAAGGTTGGCATATTTGGAAACAAACACCATGATGATAGATTTTTTTCCTACTTCAGATAGCTTCACATTACATTCCATAGAAATGTTAAGCCCGCTTGTTGTAGGGATTGGTAGGGACTGCAATGCCCCAAGTGGATTTTCTATTTCACCTTTGTTCCTTTGATATATTTCACATTAATCCATGAAGGTATTGATTTCAATATTCATTATGTCACAAAATAATGAATGATTAAATGAATCATATATTTTTTGAAAGTTATAATGACCCACTATGAGAGATGAATGCAATTCCTTTAACACCCTTGATTTTAAAGTATAATTTTGAACCAAATAGATACATCATCTATACTGTAAGTTATCAAATTTATACCAAGTGTATATTGTAATGGGGTTTAGAACTTCCTTTAGCTATTGGAGAAGTTGAACGACCTTGGCATTAACCAACCATTCCCGACATACCTTTATTATCCTATGTAGTGTAGTAAGGTGTAGTGTACCTAGGGGGGTAATATGGGTAGGGATACTTTTAATGGTGGAGATTTATTTTAAAATGTAAAAACCTTGGTGAATCTTACTAGTCCTTAATATGCAAACTATAAAATGTTGGGTGATATTTTCATAAAAATATTCAAATTTCTAATAATTTTATATAGTTTGTATAAAATTTTGGATATTTTTAAGGTAAAATATTTTTATCCTATAGAATTTGGGTGAATCTTTTTTATGAAAAATGGAAATTGGCAAATCTTTTTTGGGAAAAAATCATGGAAAATTAGCCCATGGTAGAAATTCATCCCCTAAAATTTTCCCTAAATATGGGGTACCTAAGTGGAATAATAATAATAGATACATGGCTATGTGTTTCTATGTATGGAGGCCATTTCTAGTAAATAAGGCCCATGTAGTAGTGTGACAACAATAAATGTAAGAAGGCTTATTATAAGGTTCTACCTACTAGAAATCTCCTAGAAGGTAGATAGTATTATGTAAAGAATTATAAGAGATGTAATAGGTATGGTGAAGAATATTTTAATTGTAGAAAGCATTGTTTTCAAAGTGTTTTCCTTCCTTAAGGAATAATTCATGGTGTTACCCTATCTCAAGGGTTTTCTCTACAATTCTTGTGTTCATTCGTTTGTATATATTGTGTGGATATGTTATGTTTATTTTTATATCTATATTATATTTTTAGATTTATTAAGAACACTACAAGTGTTATCAAAGCCCTTTCTCGGGAAAAAAAAGGGAAGAATTTTTTTTCCTTTTTGCAGATTTTTCAAGGGAAAAAAGAGGGTGACAGACTTTAGATCAATTTTTGAAAATTTTTGCATATAATTTTAAGAAACCAAATATATATTTTAGTTCCTCTCAAAAAATATCCAATTTAAAAAACAAATCGTCCAAATCGGAGTTTTTAAGTGGATTTATTGTTGATTTAAAATCAAATGTTTTAGGGTTTTTCCAAGGATGGTTGTGTAGGGTAGATCAAATATATTTTGATAAAGTGATTATATTTTAGTAAAACTAGATCTTGAAGTTGCAAAGTGGCTGTGTAATTTCATAATTATGGTTATAATATATAATAAGAGAAGTATTTCCCAAGTTATGGTCATTTTACATTAGCCACATTGAAAAGTGAGTTATTTTTCTAAACCGTAGTTTTTGTTGATGGTTTTCTTCCAAGAAAGAAGTTTTCTTTCATATGAAAAGATGATGATATTACTATTGGAGAACAAATTAAAGGAAATAAGTCAATACGGGGAAATAAGTGGAAATTTAATGTAATTTTTAAATATGATGCTTTCCTATGGTGGAGGTTGTTTAAGTATGAAAAGATGACAAGACTTTCATATGAAGCCTTTGAACAAATACTTTTAGATATATGGTATTATGCTAATAATAGCTCCAAAGGGAGAAACAAGGGTTTAGTTTCGTGTGGAAACTCTATATTATAGGTTTATGGATGTATATATAAAGATAAGGTTGATGTTTCTGTTAACCCTAGTTTCTAGCATAATTTTATCAATGTTCAATTGTCTAATAGATTACAAGTTCCTACAAAAAATATCAAAAGCACGCAAGTTGAGGGTGAGACTCTTCAAATTTTTAAATATTTGATGCTCACCATGGATAAATAAGTTTCAATTTTATTTTCATGCCATAGATATGGATGATGTCGATATTATTCTTGGATATCCTTGGATCGAATCAATTGGTACAATAAATATTGATATGCAAAAGAATTTTATGAAGATTTGGTACAAGAAAAAAAATCGCTTTGCAAGATATATCTCTTAGTAAAAAACAAAGGCAAAAAGGGCCACATGAATAAGTCCCTATAGGGAAAATAATTGCATTACCTACTAATACATCAAATGTAGAGTCCGATGAAGAATTTACATAAGAACATGAAAAAAATCCCCAAGAAGGGAATAAAAAGGAAGAAAAATCTAAGGAGATAAATGAAACAAAGGAACACCATGTTGAAGAGTCCAAGCTAGAAAAATCAATAGATAAGGATGATGTATATCGCCACCCATACCACCTAGAAAAACAAAAATCATCAAGGAAAGGGTGTGGGAATCAACAAACTTACTATGGACCAACATGGCACCAAAAAGGAAACCAATCGAGTGGTACATGGAGGAATAACAACCATGAAGGGAGATTTGATAGTATCACAACAAAGAGTAATCATAATCTAGTGCAAGGTGGAACATAAGAAATTGTACCCCATGTTCACATTTCACTAGGATGGATGGATGCTCGTGCTTTGTACTAGTTGGATACATTCCTTAGATGATCATATTCTATGGCTTCCTCCCATGTTTTGAGGATGAAATAAGTGAAGGGGGGTGAACTGTAGTGTACCTAGGGGAGTAATATGGGGTACCTAGATAGGTACCCAAGGGGAATGATAATAGATAGATGAATATGAATTTCTATTTATGGAGGCTATTTCTAGTAAATAAGGCCCATTTAGTAGTGTGAAAGAAATAAATGCAAGAAGGCTTAATACAAGGTTATTCCTACTAGAAATTTCCTAGGAGGTATATAGTTTTATATAAATAAGTATAAGAAATGTAATGGGTATTTTAAAGAATATTGTAATTGTAGTAATCATTGCTTGTGGAGTGTTTTCCTTCTTTAAGAAATAATTCATGGTGTTACCCTATGTCAAGGCTTTTCTCTACAATTATTGTGTTCATTCTTTTGTATCTATTGTGTGGATATATTTTGTTCAATTTAATGTCTATGTCATTTTTTTAGATCTATTAAGTACATTACATAAGGATATATCTAATAAGGACCCTTGTTTATGATACTTTCAATACAAAGCATTGATGAACACATTATCCTTGAAATTTTTGTAGATGATCTCACAATCATAGAATAACATCATGGTGACCCACTTTTTTGTCTCTGGTAAAGACAAACATTGCTTCAAGAATTACTTCAAACTATGATGGTCTACCTTAATCTGGAAATTGTGATCTAGATTATGTGGAGAATGAAATGAAGATAGAATGACATAGATTTATTGTATAGAGCATAGTAATAAAATGAATTCCAACTTCTATTAATGAATGAAATATGCAAATCCATACAAACTAGATCAAATGGTGGTATCTTATCTATGAAAAGAGATGTGTCGGCTAGATCATTCAAAAGAAGAAGATTAAAATATTTTGAAACTAGATTTTAACATAAATTATAAAATCCTAAGAGGATAAAACCTTAAATATATACAATACTAACCCTATGCTACGAGGTAGAAAAAGGAATGTAGGCCCCAAGAAGGTTATTTGATATTTTGACTTCCTAGGGCCAAACATTTCACATACAAACTCTGTTTGGGGCATTTATTTTACTTTTACAAAGATTATTATATGTAGTATGTGTTTGGTAGTCATGTTTATCAAATATTGATGGATCATGTTAATAGCTAGAAATGCATGTGCAATTCCTAAGAAGTGCATTAAAAGTTTAGGACCTATAAAACTCTAATAGAACTGCTAAGATGTAGAACCATTTTAAGTCAGTGGAGGGGGTGGGTGGGCACCGATATGCACCTAGGTAAATAATCTCCCCTTTGGAATAAATGGTCCTCATTGCATCAATTTGCTCCATAATATTGGGAAAATTCTATTGAATTTTACTCCTAGTCAGCCACTTTCCTCGGTGAAGGAGTTTCCTTTCTTTGACAACCTAATCAAGTTGTATGTTTTACTTATGAGTGGAATTTATATTAGTGTCCATGTTCTAGTAAAATGTAGTATTATAAATATATCTATGGTTTATTTATGTAGGGTACAAGTGCCCATCCTTGTATAAGGTATCTATTAGAGGTGGAAAATATGGGTGAAGTGTCTCCACATTAAATACAAGGTGGAATCCAAGGAAAGGTGTATTTCTCAATTAAAAATAATTCTAAGACATATGATCAGTGATGGTATAATACCCATATTGGAGTGGTATAATATCTTGGTGTCAACCTATAAGGTTTTATTTCTACAACTGAAACCATACCTTAGCACCAACTTGAAATTGGTGTGAAAGCCACTGTTGATCATGTCACTACTTGTACTTGGCATTGGATTTTGGTAAAATATCATGAAATTTTTGTTGGATGTGCTATATCCATTCAAACATTTTTTTTGATCTATCTACCTTGGTCTTAGCATGGGAGTTCTCTTCATGTGTATATGTAATGAGAAAATCTACATTAATTGGGGCCAATGGATAGAACCTCAAGTAGACTTAAAAGGGTTGTATCCAATAGATATGTGAATGGATATATTGTATCTATGTTCAACATAAGAAAGGATCTCATCCCATGTTCAGGGATGCTTTGAGTTGTACATTCTCAAGCTATGAACAATTATCATATTAACTACATTTTCCTTTCCATTATTTTGTGGGTGAAAGAAAATCAATTAGGTCACTTTGGTGTCCATCTGTAATGTACCCGATGACCCTCGGGCCGGGTATGCTACCTTAAAAAATCTATTCGAATTCTGATACCATTTAATTATTAAATAAGCATGAAAGAAACATGATAAAAACACATGCAATAATAAAAATTCATGCTACAGTATAGAGAGTGTTTAAGCATGCCATGCATAGAAATAACTAACAAGCATTCATGTTATAACATACGAATCTCAGAGACAATAATTAATACACAACGGAAATAAATATACAACAGAGAAACACATGGTAGAGAAAACTTATGTTTAATGAAACAAATTCACCAACTGGCTGCAGACCAAGGATTTTCCACCCAACCATAGACACTATTGTTCCAAGTCTCAACAGTAGGTCACCCCCAATCCAAGGCTACAAATCCACAAGGACAGTTCCAGGGTGTCACTCAACTTCCCAAACCAATCAACACTCAAGATATCACATATTTATCAACACACAACAATCCAAAGTACACCAACTCTCTTTTATCTAGCTTGCACAACCCAAGATAATGGAACCCCTTCTCTACCATGAATATCCTCAAGTTGTCTAACTCCTTCCAGGGCTCCAGTGCATCTGGTAAATAATCTCGATGCTGGGACTCTTAGGACTCACAACTGTGAATAGAATTTAGTACATGCGAATACATCTCAGGAATGCAGGAATTAATTCATGGTTGAAACACACTAGTCACTCCTACAACCAACAAACAATGGCTTCCTCCCCGATAATTCACCCCCCCATGGTCCCATTCCAACAACAAGAATGAATGAGTGAATAAGTGAAAATAATGGAGAGTTTGAACAACAAATAATCAAATGAATAGAGTGAGTGAAGAAGAACCCCCAAAATAGCCCACAAGATGGGTTTAAATATTTACTTGAAAATCAAGAACCCTATGGCCTTTCCCCAAGAAGCACATGTAACCAATCCTCTCCATTAAAACAACTATGGGTAAACAAAATATGATCAAATGAATTTTCCCCTTAAGCCTCGTCTCTCATGGAATCGTATCCCCCTATAACTCTTATCCTTGTATGTCTTGCAGCCAACAATGTGTTTTATTATTAATAATGACCATAGCATTACATTTCCTAGGCACACTGGCCTCTTCAATTGCTTTGTCACTCCGGCCTTTCATCAAATAAATAAAATACATTATTTCATATGGGGACTCAAAACTAGGGTATTACATCCTCCTGCTCCTTATTTTAGCACTGTCCTCCGTTCATATACAAAACAAAAATTAAAATTTCAAAATTTAATCAAAATGTCACGAGTATTCCGTCTACATGGCATCTTCATGCTCCCAAGTAGAATCTTCAGGACCGTAGTAGGTCCACTGAAATTTCACCAGTTCTATAACTCGATTCTGGAGCATTTTGACTTTTCTGTCCAATATGCACATTGGCTGGACCTGAAATTCTCCCTCTGGCTCTACCTGAATCAAATTCAAATCAATAAAATGATTAGGATCACATATATACTTTTTTTAGCAAAGAGACATGAAATACATTATGCACATTCATGGAAGCAGGAAATACAAGCATGTATGCAAATGACCCTATTCTATCTAATATCTCAAATGGATCATAGAATATGGTTGTTAGCTTTGTAAAACTACCCAACTTCAATGAAATCTTCTTGGGATTCAATTTTAAAAGAACATGCTCCCCCACTTTCAATTCTATAGTTGTCCTTCTCTTATCTACATAACTTTTCTGTCTATCTTGAGCTTCCTTTAAATTCTTCGTAATTCTAACCATCTAGTCTTCCATGTCCTTTAAAAAATTTGTCCCAAGTACTACTCTGTCTATTGGGTTGTCCCAACTCACTTGAGTATTGCATTTTCTACCATACAAAGCCTCAAACAGGCTCATCTTAAATTAAGCTTGATACCCATTATTATAGGAGAACTCAACCAAATGCAAGTAGTCTTCCCACTTAGATGGTTTATCCATCACATACATTCTCAACATGTCTTCAATCACTTGGTTGACTCTTTATATATTCCCATCTGATTGTGGATGGTATGATGTGATAAAATTCATATTTGTATCAAATCCTTTGAATAATCCCCTCCAGAAATTTGAACTAAAATTTGTATCTCTATCTAAAACAATTTCCTTAGGTATCCCATGCAACCTAGCAATTTCCCTCATGTAAATTTCTGCAATATTAGTTGCTGTATGAGTCATTTTCACAGGAGCAAAATGATCATCCTTTGTCAATTTATCCACAACTACCATTATGGAATCATGTTTCCTTGTTGTCCTAGGAAATTTAGTTATAAAATCAATGGTTACCACTTCCCATTTCTTCTCTGGAATTGGCAATGGTTGAAGCAAACCTGCTAGGTGTCTATGCTCAACTTTTACTCTTTGAAATTCCATATATCTGGAAATGTAATCAGCAACATACTTCTTCATTCCTAGCCAAAAGAACTGGCTTCTTACTGCTACAATTATTTTATAGTAACCAGGATGTCCAACATATGGAATATTATGCATTTCTTTTAATACCAAATTCCTAAGTTCTCCGGAACTAGGAACATAAATTATATTCTTATGCATAAGTAATCCATCTTCCTTAATATCATACTCTTTAATTTTTTGCTCTATGTTTTCTTGTTGTAAAATTTATTTTACCTATAGGAAATGTTGATCTATAACAACAACATCTAAAATTTCTCTCTTTAAATCCAACTGATGCATACTAACAGTTGTAGCATGCATGAGATGTACTCTTTTGTTGAGTTCATCATCAACTTTATTTTCTTTTCTCTTGATATGCTTGATGTCAAAGTCATACTCACTTAAAAATGCCAACCATCTTGTTTTCCTAGCATTTAAAGTTAGTTGTTCAAAATAATATTTTAGACCACTATGGTATGTCCTTAATTCAATTTTTTTCCCATGAGATAATGCCTCCACATATTGAATGCATGAACTATGGAAACAAGCTCCAAATCATGTGTGGAATAATTCCTCTCATGTTATTTGAGTTTTATGGACTCATAACCAATGCCATGTCCATTTTGAGTGAGGACTCCACCAAGTCCTTCCTTGCATGCATCTATACATACCACGACATTCTACTTTGGGTCAGTAATCGTTAAAATAGGTGCACTGGTAATTAATTCCTCTAACAAATTAAAATTCTCTTCACACTCTGCTGTCCATTTGAACTTGATTCCCTTATTTTGTAAATAAGTTATGGGATGATAAATCTTCTAGAACCCCGCTATAAACCTCCTGTAGTATCTGACTAATCCCATAAAAGATATGATTTTTGAAACATTCTTGGGTGTTGGCCATCCTCTAATGGCTTCAATATTTTCTAGATCTAATACTATACCTTGTTCTGAAATAATATGACCCAAATAATGGATTTTTTCTTCGTAAAAAGAAAACTTACTAAGCTTGGCATAAAGATAATGTTCCCTCAACACTTGTAACATCAACCTCAAGTGATGTTCATGCTCTTCCTCAGACTTAGAATATATAAGTATGTCACTCAAGAACACAATGACAAAATTGTCTAGATAATTTATGAATATTCCATTCATTAAGCACATAAATATAGTTGGCTCATTGGTCAGTCCGAATGGAACCACTACAAACTCATAATGTCCATACCTAGTTCTGAAGGATGTCTTATTAATGTATGTTCCTTGATTCTTACCCGATGATATCTAGATCTCAAACATATATTTGAAAACATCTTTGCTTCTCTTAGTTGATCAAAGAGGTCATGAATTCTGGGTAGAAGGTATTTATAATTCATAGTGGATTTATTCAGATGTCTAAATTCTATACACAACCTCAATGTTCCATCCTTATTTTTGACAAAGAGTATTGGTGCTCCCCAAGGTGAAACACTTGGATGTATGTACCCTTTCTTCAATAACTCTTACAAATGCATTTGTAATTATTTCAATTCAAGTGTACTCATTTTGTAAGGTATTTTTGATATTGGGGAAACTCCTAGTACTAAATCAATAGAAACATATATCTCCCTCTTTGGTGGCAATCCTGGTATTTCTTGGAATACATCTTCAAAATATTGCAATATTGGAAATTATTCAAGGCTTGGCATTTTTGTCTTTTTTTACTCTTCCACATGAGATGCATACAATTGACATCCTTTCTTGAAACATTTATTCAGTTGTAAGGCTAAAATATCCCTTATAGAAATGGGTCTTGGAATTCTTTTCACATTGCTTTGTTTTCCTTCTTCATCAAGACATGTGAAGGTCTTGTTATGACAATCTAGGACAACATGGTGTTAGGCCAACCAATCCATTCCAATTAGGATGTCATAAGATCCTAATGGGATGATATTCATATCAACAACTGTATTTACTCCATTAATATGTATTGGACAACTTCTGACAGCCTCATTTTTCCTTCTTTTGATTCCAGTGGCTAGTTGAACCAAACTTGACTTTCCTAGCTTACTTTTCTCCAAATGTAATCTATCCACTATTTTAGGATCAATGTAACAATGAATAGTTCCTGAATCAATTAAAATAACAACAAGATGATTAATTATCTTACCTTCCACTTCAATCATATTGGATTGGTACTACTCTTTTTGATATTCTAAGGTTTCATATATCATGTCCATTTCCTCC
The DNA here is from genome assembly GCA_032191745.1 of Picea mariana. Lineage (NCBI taxonomy): Eukaryota > Viridiplantae > Streptophyta > Pinopsida > Pinales > Pinaceae > Picea > Picea mariana. The sequence goes on from JASDQU010102028.1 coordinate 71,935, forward strand.
ACTATTGTAGCCTCTTGGATGTTGTGCATGGTATTCATTTTATATCCTCTATGAGGGAAATCCTTCTATAGCTGATTTTCTTTGCACCCCCAACACTGGATTGATGATCTTCCTCTTTTCCCCAAGGAATCCTGTTTCTTGGATTCATCCTTAGCACACTGATCTTGTTTATTTTTATTAGGGTTGTTTCTATTGAAATGAGGTTTGAACCCCTTCCTCCTCTGATCATATTTCTCCTTCTTATCCTTCCAAGATTTTTGCATGGATTCTTTTCCCTTGCATTGCTCATACAGGTACTTATCCTTCCTGATGGTTTCAGTCAATGTCCTGGGCTCATCATATTGAATCTTCTCTTTATAAAAGGATGGTATTCCACTTAAAAACCTATGTATCTTCACTTTTTTATCTTTGATAAATCCTACATACTTCGGGAATCCTAAGAAACTATTCTCATATTCTTTCATGGTCATGCTTCCCAACCTTAACTCAAAGAACTCTTGCATCTTATTTTCATAGAAGTTGTTTGAAAGGTACTCCTTATGAAAATATTTCTTGAAATTATTCCAAGTGATCTTCATCTCATTAATGTTCTCATATTGCTTTAGCTGATCTCACCACATAGTATCTTTCCCATGTAAATGGTATGTGGAAATTATTTCTTGTAGGTTTGAGGAGTAGTTATGTAATTGAAAATACCTCCTAAGTCCAAGCATCCATGCCTCAACATCATCTTCCCTTTTTGTTTCACCATCAAAGTATGGTATCCTAAGCTTCGTCAACTTTCCTTGCAAACTGTCCAATTCATGCCTTCTTCTTTGGTTCCTATGAGGAGACACTTATGAACTAATTATGGAGTCTTCGGATGCATACAGTTTCCTTGATGAGTAAGGTGGTGATTGATATCTATGATTTTTAATGATACTTCTTGAATGAGCATCTCTTCTGTAGTTACCTCTTCTTTCATGATATCTTTCTTCTTCCTCCTGCCTTAAGTCCGATCCATTCCTTGCTTGCCTATGAAATCGATTTATGATTTTCATTACTTGAGCATTTATCTGGTTTTGTTCTCTCATCAACCTCTCATTATCTACTTTGTGACTATTTACTTCTATTTTCAGGCTTCTCACAGTCTCTATTAAGGTTTATTGTTCCCCTCTGCTCTTGTTCCCATTTGATTATGTCTCTACATTACCAACACTAATATTTTGACCTTTGGATTATTTATCATGAATGAAGGCTCCCCCTCCTTCCTCCATTTGTTGAATATGAATTATTTTCTTGAACTGATATGGTTATACTCCCTAATTTTGCAAAATGTGCAAGCAACCATTTTGTTATAATTATGCATATTATAAAAAAAATTCCAAACAATGCTACAGGTCCTTTTTCTACTCAATTCATGAAGAAATATATCATCATTCTCCAAATTATAACAATTAAATGTTATTATCCTCTTAATAATATTTCTAATGACTATTCCCATGCCCCAATCCATTCTTTGAGTTGAAGGTTATGGCTTCCTGAAAAAGTCACTTTCACCCTTTTTATGCAAACAGGATCTTGTAGCAACAATGGAATGGTGGCGCGCCAATCTTGTCAAATTATTCCATAGTCCCTTTAAACTGTTACAAAATTCTAATTCTGCACAGGCGCTTCCTTCAATCCCCTTTCCTTGTGACCGCGGGCTCAAAACCACGGGCTTATCCACTCTAAGCGATGTTCCTTTAGAACTTTTTTCTTTATTCTTCTACATAAGACCTCCTTCAAAAATGTCTGTGGGCTTGTTTACTTCTAGGCCCTTCATGCCTCTAATAAACCCCTTTACCTTATCATGAGACCGATGTTGGAACCAGGTCCTCCAAACTTTGGCATCCATGCATTCTTCTGGAGTAATACTTCTAGAAGTACACTTTGTTGAAGTACTTATATTATCTCCACTAGTATATCAAACGATTGAGATTTAATCTCTCGTTGACTGGATGATCCTGGATCATCTGGAGCCTTTGAAAAAATCAACGATCATGAGTTAATCAAGTGTTGATATGGACGGTCCTTATTTATTTTAGGACTTCGACACTCCGAGATATTATAACTCTCAAGTTTTTCAACTCCCCCAGAGTTATACCTCTCAAAGTGCTTACACCATCCTTCCATTGCTTGATATAATGATTGAGAAAAGTCCTGAAGGGACGTTATATCAATGTTCTGTGTAATTTCATTACTCTGAGACTCCAAGATATCGTGGCTTACCCAATCCTTCCACTATACTCGATCAAAAGGTCAAGAATTCACCCCAAGTTCATCCTTGATCCAACGGTTGGATGGATTTCAGGGCTTCAGCCTTCGGGGATTCCAGCCATTTCTAACTCATTTATCCTTGAAATTATCAACACCAAATGACCACAGAACTCATCAAACAAATCTAATGGTTGAGGTTTTAATGGTTCGATCTGACGGATTTGGTTATACCCGAAATTTATCAACTAGATCCGATGGCTCTAATTTATCCACCTTCTTCTGAAGATTTATTGACCCTGGATCAATTTCCTTCAGAGGTTCTATTCTTATGAGACTCCTTTGGATTTACACTTGGATTCCAACTGAACCATAATCGTTGATCTGTGCCTTTGGTCAGCGATTGACGATTGTCATATCTCCCGACTGTAATCGAGTTTCCTCACATTTCTGAAAGGAGTTTCTACATTTGATCTGTTTGGAATTCGATCCCAATAGAACTTACTTAGATCTCTCATTTTCCTAATATTTCCTTTGACCTTTCCAAAGGTATTAATGTTGAACGCTCTGATTCCATGCAACTTAATATGCTATCTCTCTTGAGATTTAATATCTCAAATACATATTCTTTCTTAATGACAATACCATATTGATCTTCCTTACATAAATGTCAATACCATAATACCGTGTCCAATAGTTATGGCCCATATCAGTCTGGTGTTTCAACCAATAGCTTTGATACCAATCTGTAACATATCCAACCACCCCTGGGTCGGGCACGCTACCTCAAAATATCTATTTGAAACTAATTTTGAATTATGATACCATTTAATTATTAAAGAAGCATGAAATAAACATGATAACAACACATGCAATAATAAATATTCATGCTACAATAAAGAGAATGTTTAAACATGCCATTCATAGAAATAAAAATAATCATGCATGTTATAACATATGAATCTCAAATACAATAATTAATACACAGCGAAAATAAATATACAACAGAGAAACACATGGTAGATAACAGTTATCTTTAATCAAATGAATTCACCAACTAGTTGTAGACCAAGGAAGTTCCACCCAACCATATACACTAGTGTTCCAAGTCTCAATAGCAGGTCAACCCCGAGATAGGGCTATGAATCCACAAGGATGGTTCCAAGGTGTCACTCAACTTCCCAAAAAAATCAACATTTAATCTCTCACAGTTTTCTCAACACACAACAATACAAAGTACACCAGCTCTCTTCTCTCCAACTTGCACAACCCAAGAGAATGGACCCCCTTCTCTGCTATGCAGTCCCTCAAGTTGTCCAACTCCTTCCAGGACTCCAGTGTATCTGGTCAAGAATCTCCATGTTGGGACTCTTAGTAATCACAACTGTGAATAAAATTTAGTACATGCCAATGCATCTTATCCATGCATGAATTAATTCATGGTTGAAACACACCAATCACTACTAAAACCAACAAACAATGGATTCCTCCCCAATAATTCTCCCCCCCATGGTCCCATTCCAACAACAAGAATGAATGAGTGAAAACGTGAACATAATGGAGAGTGTGAACAACGAATAATGAAATGAATAGAGTGAGTGAAGAAGAAGCCCCAAAACATCCCACAACATGGGTTTAAATATTTACTTGAAAATCAAGAACCCCATCACCTTTCCCCAAGAATCACATGTAACCACTTATCTCCATTAAAACAATTATGGGTAAAACAAATATGATAAAATTAATTTTCCCCTTAATCCCCCTATAACTCTTGTCCTTGTCTGTCTTGTAGCCAATGATATATTTTATTATTAATAATGATCATAGAATTACATTTGATAGGCATGTTGGCCTCTTTAGTTGTTTGGTCACTTCGACCTTTCATCAAATAATCCAAATACATTATTTCATATGGGGACTCAAAATCGGGGTATTATAGTCAATGACCACAAAATGGACTAGAAAGTATGTAGGAGCCTACATCCATCTCTAAAATTAATGGTCCACGGTATCCTAAAATGGACATAAACACACTTGAAGAAGAGATTAGCAATGCATTTTTCTATTGCACTCTTCTTTTAGGGTGTCAAAATGGAATTTTTAGAGAACCACAAATACATAGTCATTACCATGCTTAGTTGAGGGTAGTTTTGACATGTAATCCATGGAGACTAACTCCTAGGGATTTCCTAGGGTAGGTAGAGGAGTGTACAATCCCTATTCTTTTATCATGGGTTTGGTGATGGCATAAGAGATGCATGATCTCTGATATACCTATTGACATCCTAACAAAGATTTGACTAGTAAAAGTACTTCTAGAAAATTTCCACTATCTTCTCCACACCAAAATTCCTTTCCAAATGACTATAGTTCACCTCCTAAATAAAATTCTCAAGCCTACTTAAAGGAACAAATAGATGTCCTATATGTAATAGAATTACATCCTATAGGTGAAAATCTACAAATTATTTACTTGCACTCCATATCTAATAGGTAGTATCAAAGTCAATATCATTATCATACAATTGGGGCCACCCAGAAGTATCATGTCCACAAGAGTTAAGAATCGTGATTAGAAACTCAACCATAGGTCAATTGAGGCAATCCAAAAATTGATTTCTGCTACCCTTCTTGTGCCTAATGTTTAAGTGGAATTGTTTTAGATATGCGGAAGACTTCTAATGGTGGTCAATCAATAACTTTCCTTGAATCTTCATGAGTTATATGGGATTTTTATCAATGTGGATGATTGTTTCTTTTCCAAAAATATAATTCTTCCATTGTGAACATTCCTACATAATATATTACCTCTCCTTTTCATATTTGGGGTAACTATGAATTGCATCAGAGAGTGTCTCACTATAATAGGCTGCTAAATGTCCATATTGAGTGAGGACTACATCAATAACATATTCCAAAGAATTTGTCTCAATCATAAAGGGTTTTTGTAGTTCTAGTAGAATGAGTGATAGTGTCGAATAGAGGTGGCATTTCATATCCTTGAATTGTTTTTGTTGTGACATAATCCAAACAAACAAGCCATGTGATATGAGATAACCCCAACACAAACATATGGTATAAGTTGGCAATGTGTTAGAGGTTATAAATCTCTCTTAGGGTATTTAGATCAAGCCATTTGTGACTGACTTAGATCTTGGCTAGATCCACAAGCACATCATGCTCATACATGATATATCCCATATATTAAATTATCTACATGTTGAATGAGTAATTCTCCATAATGGTATATAACATGTGTTATTAGAAGGTGCTCAGAACCCGTTGAATGTGCTACAAATTCTCTACTCATTTTTTTCTAAAGGTGAGCATATCATGTAGATATATGACCGTAAAGGAATTTGTGAATGGCCTCTAGATATCATTCATCATACTAATGAATGTTGTTGGACATTACTCAATATGAAAGGCATGACCAACTACTCAAAGAGGTGTTCTTTGGACTTTGAAGGTTGTCTTCCATACATTATCTTTCCGAAATATAGTCTATTCATAATCTAACTTTAGATCAATTTGACTAAAAAAATTGGTTCCCTTCAGTTGAACAAAATTGTCAATCTAGGGGACTGGACAACTATTTTTTACTATGATATTTTTAAGGCACTAAAATCAATACAGAGTCTCCATGTCCTATATTTTTTTTGAACCAACACAATTGGGCTCTCATAAGGTGATAAGCTTGGTTGAATGTGGACTTTTTGAATTAGCTCTTGATTCTAAAATTTGGTTTATTTTTTCTCTAGAAGAGATAATTAGTATATTGGATCATTAGGTATATGAGCATCAAGTCTCAAATCAATTGCATGATTTATATAATAGTACAAATGCACCCATATAGGTGAGGTGAATATATATATATATATATATATATATATATATTCTTCCACTATCTTGTCCATGTGCTTCTATTATATATAAAAACCATGTGTAGAGGCCTTAGCAGTCATGGTGATCTTCCATTCAATTTCCAACCGAATCATGAAGAGGAAAAATATCCTAGTATTGGATATTACCTTCCCTCACTACTTCACTAATATTGAAGAAACTATGGTAGTCCAAATTTCCTCTAGTACCCTATAGTGCTAAACTCCCAAAGTAACAATGACACTGCAAGGCCTAGACTTGTAAACAACATAACACTTCCACATATGTAGTTGTCCTAAAATAATATAAAAAAAACTTTAAGTGGGACAACATCACAAAAAACCTCATCTTTGAGGGGCTTGATGTCATATTGTAGGTGACATAGCTAACTAACATGGATATCATCCATGAACCAACCAATTGATGGTGTATGGATGGGGGTGTGGCATTATTGAAAACTTAAACCTCTTAATTACCTCCGTAGAGATCATGTTCTTTTGGATTCTACTATAAAAAATTAAATGTGGTAGAATCCCCTTCACCCACATTTATGAGTGGTAAAGGTGCTCACCTTCCATAGGATCCTCTGGTTCTCCTAGATGGATCATTTTGGTAGTAATACTAACACTAGGTTCTACACCAATGATCCATTTTATCTTATTCAATTGTAGTTGAGAGTCTAATCCAAAATATGATTTTGAGGATTTTGGCTTGGCCAAAAATGATTTATTTGAGCGACCTTTATCAGTGTTGTTCCAAGGTATTTTATGGAACTCACACCACTTTCTATTGTCCTTCTTCAACTTCCCATTACCCTTCCTTTCTTGTGGCTTGGATTAGTTATCTTGAGGTTGGATACCCTTTATCTATTCTTTTTTCTATGAGTTACAGACACTTTTACCATGCTTCTATTTGGGAGTATTTGTAAACCCAAACTCCCTCTTACTCTTTCTTGATAGGGAAATATACCCAACATCGATAGTAGAGGTTCAACCCAAAAACGAGGCCCAATTAAGTTTTTTTTGGGTGTGGAAGAAACTTTAGATTAATGGATCGGAAATATTTCAATGATATTTAAACTCTTGAGGTTTTATTGAAAGAAATAACTCAAAATTTCCAACTAATTTACTCTTAATAAGATGAAAATAAAAAAATTAAAATAAGACTATTGTAATGTTGCTAGTGAAAGAGAATTATGTAAAATAGATTGTAAACTTGCTTCTTTGGTCTTTCAAAATAATTCTGAATCATTAAAGAAAACAAATTAATAGATACAATGCAACCTGATAAAGAATCATATGGAAGAATAAAAAATCAACAGTTCAATTCGATGAGAATGATGAACTTATAAGATTTAATTAAACTCCATAATATCAGATTTAATCAAACTCCATAATATCATTTTATATTTGATAAAAAAATTTAAACATTTCTAAAATAAAAGATCAAGAATAAATATTAATAATATTTGTAGATAATCTGTAACATGTAAACTATCCCATATAGAACATTCCATGCTTGTTGTATAATCCATAATAGTCTATGACTCATAATAGGTAGGAATAATATTTCTCCAGAAACCTTTTGGCCACGAAATAGCTTCTTAATATTCACAATATGAAGAAATAGTTATTACAAAAAGTGTCAATATCAAAAGGCCCTTCTCTTTCTCTTATTTATACATGATCATAGTTAGTTACAATAACCAACTCCATATTCTAAGAAACCTAACTACTTGATGAACTAGGTGATTTTTCCTCATCTAAATCTTTGTTAAAAATTCCCATTCTTCAAATAAGCATTTACATAGTTTGATTGGAAACAAACCATGTTGATTAAGTAGAGCCCGAAAAATAGATAATTACTTAGAAAACATTTTATGTATGTATCTATTTTGGGAAAATATAGTTGGATGTGAACCACATACTGGGCATTTCATCAAAAAAACGTATTCATATGGATTTAATTCATATGTGAAATACTTTGACTTTGAATATTAGTTCTTCTTTGCTAGAGAATTTTCTTATGGGACTTTCTCACTTGAGGTGCTAGGAGAAAATCCTCTAGTGGTTTGAGGATGGAAACTAACACTCCTCTATAAAATGTTCAACAAAATCATATATTTGTAATCATGTTACCCACCCATATTCTAAATTCCTATGGGCCTTTTGAGACACTTCATGCCAATAAATGTGTCCTTGCTCAATTTCAAATATGTCTTCCTACTCTAAAAATTGAATATTTGGAGGACCATTCCTAATCACTTTTTTTCATTTCCCTTATGAAATCAATTTGATACAATGTTCTTTCCTATGTGACTTTCCAAGATTAAGTCTCTTTGTATAATATTGACAACTTGATGATTAACTCTTGCAATTCGATGGTTTTCTTAAAGATAAAGAAATTTATCTTGATGTTTTCATTTGTTGCATCTTCTTCAAGGGCATACTCAATGAAATTTGTCACCATTCCTAGGATGATTTATAATATTTGACTTGGTTTTATAGTAGTGATATTATGTTTTCATACTTCTAGATATATTTCTCTTTTGTTTGAGCTTTACCCAAAGTGGCATGATTTATTTCTAACCATACTGATATTAGTTCAAACGACTTATCTATGTTGGTACCTAGAACTTCAACTTTTGTTGCACAAACCACAATTTTATCAAGATCTATCTTTCCCTTCCTCTATTTGTGTTTCACAATGGATTTATTTCTCTTTTTATATACTATTATATCAAGGTCAGAAACATCATTTGCTTGATTAGATATTGGTGTGCCCCCCATGATAATACATTATTTAATTTACTCAGGGTTATAACCTCTCTAGTAGTTACATTATGTCCTTTATCTCTTACTCTTGTGTTTTTTGTTTGTTTGGGAACAACTAACTCTTCCATGGTATGTGTTGGTTGTTGGAAAATTGGTTGTTATTGATGTCAACCCTAGAAGAAGTATAGAAACCTCTAGAAGCGATGGGTGTATTTGAAGAAGTCTCAAAAGTGGTCCCTTTATGGCGTAACTTTAAGAATGGACCTCATGGGAAGAAGCTTTGAAGAAGTCTACAAGAATCCCTAGAAATATGGTCAAGTAGTTAAGAAGCCCCGAAGGTGTGATAAAGAATCCTGAAGTTAATTGAAGAAAAAGAGCATGAAATACATTGGAAATGAATTCAAAGCCATCATAGATTTATAGTCCTCATTATGAAATTTCCAACGGTAGGCAGCACACCATGTGGTTCATCACAACTGATAAGTTATGTCTTATTAAAGATGAAGCCCTAACGTATGGTCAAGAAGCCCATGATCTAACGTCAAATAAGTTACAAGTTGGCCCTAAAGTCAAGCAAAGGAGAAAATTTGTTGCAAACAAGAAGTTACAAGTCAACTCAAAGATCAAGTAAAGAAGTTACTTGGAAGGGAATAAATACACATCAAGAACCTCTCATTTAATAACTAAGCAAGGATGTGATTTCTTAGAGAAAGTGAAGAATCAAATTTATGTGAAAGAGGGAGTGCTCGGAGCCATGGAGTGGAGAAGGGTTCTTAGAAAACCCTATTTGAGAAGACCCTCACAGGTCAAGCATAGGGTGTCCCATGATTCCCCCGCTTGTTGTCCTGGTATTGTCACGCAATGCCCTGCCTATTTCCAGGTCTAGTCCCGCGAGGTTGAGGAAAATATTGAAGAAGGTTGTATTCTCCTGATGTTGAAGTTAAGGAAGGTTTAATGATCTGTGATCTCATGCACTAGGTTTTTAGATGTTGAAATGTATGTTTTTCTCTATATTTTGAGGATTGTATCTTGGATATTTTGGTATATGTTTAAGGAATATATTGGAGGTTATGCCATATGATTTGAGGCAAATCTTGGATGGTTGGCACATGCTTGAGGCTTGTATATTGGACATTTTGGCACATGGTTTGAGGTATATCTTGGATACTTTGACACATGACTTGAGGCATATCTTGGATATTTTGGCACATGGGTTGAGGCATGTCTTGAAACTTTGGCACATATTTAAGGCATATATTTGAGGCCTTTGGTACATGGTTTGATGCATATATTGGTCATTTTTGGAATATGATTTTGGGATATCCTTGGAGATCTTGGCATAAGCTTTATGTTGTTGTTGGGTTGAACCAATTTTGGTGATGATGATGTATCATTATCAATGATAGTAACAATGATAGGTTCATTCTCTCATTTATATTCTCGAGAGGAAGGAAAGGGGGTTGGAGATGGAGAATCTAGGGAGTTGGAGCTTCCTTCAGGTTGGATCCTATTGTTGGTGAAAAGTAGTCAAACCATGGTCCTCTTTAGGTTACCAAAAAAAGGGTACCAATGTAGTCTAGTGCACTGACATTTTCATCTTTCCAAAAGGAAATAAGTCTCACCCAAAGCACAACCGAGACAAAAGAACTAAGGGAAGGGTAAGAAGAATGTTATATAGATATATAACACATATATTGTTACCATTATGAAGCAAGATAAATTACTCATTTCATATCATTTAACACATCATACGTTGATACATGAAAACAAAGTTGTACAGAACACAAGAAGTGATAAAGACATGTAATTCATAACATACAACAACATAATGACATTTCAAAGATACATAAAGTAATATAAACCATGAGATTTCAAAATTTGATCTCCATTATCTTTCCATTATATCAAAATGTCTTGACCCACATGCATTCACATCTTTACATTAATCATCTAACATACTTATCATAGAAGAGATTAGTAAGCACATCTCAACATACTAGTAAGGCTAATTGTAATCAGTATAATCCCTTCCCCTTTCTGATTGCATTCTATCTCTGGAGTACAAATCTAGTTCTTGGTTCTCGTTCCTCTCTCCTATATTTCACACATCCACCCATTACAATGCAATACAATTACCAATTACCATCAACACAATACAATTGTTTATTTCTTCTCCTTGAGAACCTGTAGGCCCTCTTCTCTTCTTGATTATGTTGTAACGATATTGTCTCAAAACTAATTCTTCGTTGGTTTTAGATTGTGTTTTTTTCCAATGTATTTCTATTGCGTGTTTCCTTTCTCATACCTCTTCACTTCGTTGGTTGTCTCTTTGATAACTTGTGCAACTTATTTTATCAAAATGAAGGGCCCAACAAGCCTCGACCACAATCCTTGACTCACCCCGAGTCAATTCTTTGGTTATTCTATGTTCTTTGATTCGGCCTCTTGTCCTTCTAGAATTTTTCTTTATTCCTCCTTGGATCCTTAAAATGAAGGGCCCAACTCTAGTACTAGCTCAAGAGATTTTTCTATGACCTCCTAGAACTGTTCAAGTTTTTCTTGCCACTTTCGGGCAAGTAATGATGCTTTTGCAATGAATTGTTTTGTTACGTTGAGGTTGCAATCCTTCAGCATGGATGCAATGAGAGCATTCCATTCTGCATCTTCTAATGTCTCAACCTGATTCATCTGTAGGTATGAAGTTTGAACTACTGGCCTGAAGACTATTAGTTCCTTCTTTGCTATTGTTTGATCTTCAAACAAAGTATTCAAAGAATTATCCGCTTGCTACATTCCATCAAATTTTTCTTGCTGCTCTAGAGGATCGTGTGTTTTGGATGCTTCTTTATTGAGTGTCTAGATTCTAGTGCACAAGTCTTCTAGTTCCTGGTTGTGGTGGTTTATAACGCACCCCATCCAATAAATGACTTCTTTGAAGATGGTGGTACATTCAACCATATGTTTTTGCAAAAAGTCTCTGACATCGACATTGCCTTCCAGGACAACTCTTTCTAGATGTTTTTGAAGTTCCATGGGTTGTGCCTTGACTTTTAACTTCATCCCCTCCAACTATGTTTGACGATCCTCTATGTGATCTGTTAGTACACCCCATGCTTGTTGAACCAATCTGAGTTGTTCCTCTAGTTCTACAGTTGCGTTGTACTCTGGAATTTGAGGGGTTGTTTTCCTGAAGGTCGGCCAAATATTTGTTAGATTTCCCTTCATTTATCCTTTTTCTCTTCTACCTGGATTTTCAAGTATTCTTCCTGCATCATTTTGGTCTGTTCTAGCATTCCTTCCTGTCACCAATATTTATCTTGTGTTTTGGATTGATAAACCCATTTCTCTAGGTGATAGGTTGAGGCTCTAATCAATCTTATCAGTTGCGGTGTCAACAACTGAGTGAGCTCTCTAGATGTAACTCTGGCCTCCAACGAGAGTTTGATATGAAGCAGCATCTCATTGGCCATGGATTGATCCGACGGTGTGTCAACTTCTTCTTCTCCTTGGAGTGATCCTCGCAATTGTTGGGCTAGTTTACTCTTCAGGGATAACGAAATCAAAGGGATAGCTTTCACCTATGCTAGGAAAAGTTATAGCAACTCTGAGCACTATTACGGATCTTGGAGTACAGTTTCCCATTTTTCTTTCAACGAGGTTGTGCTTTGTCCTAACTGAGTCTCATGTGGTGCTTGAGAATATATCTCATTTTGCATCATTGTATGAATTGTGGGTGGGACTTCAGGAGTTCCTCTTTGATCCTTCGAGACTTCTATGAGGCTCTTTGGTCTTAGAGACTATATATCTGGGAGGGGGATATGTGGGAATTATGTGATTGCTAGTATTGTGGATGGTTGGCTCTCCTAGAGGGAAATGTTTTTGGAATATCAAGTTGCATGGGTTATAGGAAATTAGGCGATAGGGGGACTGTGGTATCTGTAATGGGTGGAAATGGTTCTTAATTTGTGACTATAGTGGAAGGTATATTTGGGTTAGACTCAGGGTCATCGATAATATAGATAATATTTTGGGTTGCCCTAGTGGTTGCTAGGGTGAAAGGTAGCGCAATCGATATAGATTGAGGGTTGATCATTTTAGCTGGGATGACTTCCGGGGACACACTGGTTCAAGTCATCTTGGTCGGAACCTCTTGTATAAAGGTGGCAGATAAAATTTTGTTAATGGTTTTACCTAAGAATATGGCCTCATCTAGAAGTTTGGGAGATCCTGGAAAATGCCTCTTTGTCCTCTGCAGTTGGTGTTCTTCTTCTTCCTATGATTCTAAGGTGTTGGTGACTTCTCTGGCCATTCTACCTTTCCTGAGTTCAACCCTGCATATTTTTTTTATAACCCTAAATTTCTCTACACATGCATACCTGGCCTTTGGCCCTCTTACTTGCATTTTTTTGCCAAAGCACTACTGAGTTTCTCTTCTAAAAAAATAATTTTTTGAAGATGTATGCGCCCTGCACCAATATTTCCCGCATACATACACTTGCTGCACCACTACAACTCACATACATATGCATGTTGCACCATTACAGCCCGTGTATACTTGCAAAAGTTGCAAAAAACAAAAAGTTGCAAGGAATTCATTGAGATTACGGGCTATTGGGTAGTTTCCCAACTAATCCACCTGTTATAGCCCGTCACCCAACCAAATAACCATCCTTTTGTCATATAAAAGGAGGTATTGGAGTCTCATTTTACATCTAAACATAAGAACAGTGAAACTCTACCCATTTCGCATCCCCTCCTTGCCCAAGTTATTCCATCCCTTTTGTGAGAATTGCCTCAGCATTTCCCCATTAGCCCTTCTTCCTACATTAGAACCCATTCACTTCCCAAGAAGAGATCAGAAGGTTGAGAGGAGAATCCATACAAAGGTGCACTTGGAGCTTGGTGAAGAGGATCCCGGACCAGGTTTGCGGAGCAGTAGCCGGCTTTGATTGTAAAGGTATAAACATTAAGTTATTAATAAAAGAATTACTTTTCCTGTCCCAAATCATGGTGTATTGAATGCTTTTATTGGTTTATGTTTTAACATTATAACATCTAACCCTAATTTGTATATGAAATAGCATGCTTGCAGTTTTTTTTTTGTCTATATTTGAATGTAGGTCAACCCTAGGAGGAGGCATACATTCAGAAAAAATTTCAAGCACAAGGGGATCATCACCAGACGTGAAGTAGAGGTATAGTTACTCGATCTCCCTCATCTTTTCTTTTCTTGTATGAGTTTCGGTATATTTGAGTTAGTTTAGAGAAGTAGTTGACTTTTAGACGGTTAATTGATTTTCCTACATTTTGAACCCTGGTGTAGTCATAGGGGGGGTTTTCCCGCTAGCAGAACTGGCGACCATACTGGGGAAGCCTCTAGGGTTTTTTAGGGGATTTTGGGTTGTCTGATTGGTTTTTCTGCCTTTTGAGTTTCTGTTGAGTCTTCTATGTCTTTTAATGGATTCTGGTCACCTTCAGGTGCCACACCAGTTCTCCCTGCCCTATAAGAATGTATGTTTTATTTATTTTTTAGAGAAGTACAGAGGTGTACATGCCCTACTTTGGGTCAGCCTACGTACATACACTCACTGATTAGTAAACATATTGCTTACATACACATGTTGTTGAAGCAATGTTAAGAACCAAACATCAATATAGCATAGAAAAACCTCAAGAAAAGTACTCAACGCCTTGAAAAAGAGATAATTTTAGATAATAAGCCTCTTTGAGGGGGCAACCTCCTTTTACCCCACTTAAATGTTCAAGTACAAGATGATTCAAAATGAAAATGCCTCCTTGGTATATATAGGAGACTAGGAGGTATAATTACAACTAATGGCCTAAAGCCGACATAAATAAAATAACATTACTAATATAATATGCCCCAATTAAGGGGTAATGAGCCAATATTAGGGCTTAACATGCCCCTCCCCTTGAGACAAGTGTTGTCCGCAACGCTTGAGTAAATTTGGATGCTTCTGTATAAAAGACTCATCTTCCCAAGTGGAATCTTCAGCCGGTAGTTTCCTCCATTTAATGAGATACTCTGAAATGGATCTATTCCTCAGCTAGCGAATTCTTGTGTCAGTGATGGCTTCAGGCTCCAATACGATTTTTCCTTCCTCGTCAAGTTCTGGAAATATAGTTTGAACTAGGATCTTGTCACCTATAACCTTCTTTAAGCATGAAACATGGAAAACTGGGTGTACTTGTGAAGATGCAGGAAGCTCCAATTTGTATGCTATAGTACCAATCTTTTGCAACACCTTATAAGGTCCATAGTACTTTGGTGATAATTTATTATCCTTCTTGGCTTGCTTGAGGGACATCTGTTTGTATGGTTGTAGTCTTAAAAACACCCAATCCCCTACTTCAAAACTTCTTTCACTACGATGTTGAT
>JASDQU010102028.1:87245-100534 GCA_032191745.1 Picea mariana
AATCGCGAAGTCCCGCTAACCGTTCGATCATGGAGAAGCTGTGCGAGAGTTAACTCTTAGGCACAGAAGGGAACTGGCCATCGGATATCGGCATATCGGGCTTCGGCATTTGACGAGGCGAGAGGTCCGTGCTCGTTGGAATCGCGAGTAGCGATTTCCCGAAATTACGGGAGCCATTGATTTCCAAGGGGACGCGTGTCAAGAGATCCCATCATATCGGGATTTCGGCATTCGACATTTCTGGAGCCAAGAGTCTCATACTCTTTGAAATCGCGACCAACGATTTCCCGATTCAATTGAAGTCGTTGATCAGGATAGGGACACTTGGCGATGGATCCGAAGGAGTTGGGATTCGGGGTTTTGCGAGGTCTGTGACCTTGTGCATCAGGGGACGTGAATTCCCGAATCGTGGTTTCCCGATAGCCGAGTGAAGGACAGGTGTCAAGGCGTTAGGCCTCACCATGAGATGTTGACAGGTGGCATCGGGGTTCGGGGCTTTGTGATGCAAGAGAGTTGCGGTTAGTGAAATCGCGATCCCGCGATCCCCGATCGCACGAGCGAAGTAAGTGACATGGCTGAGTGGGACCACATGTGTTAGTGGAATCCACGGGGCATCGGGATTTCGGAGTTCGGGACTTGGTAGGTCCTATGAAACAGTGCGGCGGAAGTCGCGAATTCCCGATCGGCGGTTTCCCGAGTTCCACAGGTGTGTGGGTCCAAGTGTCGGCAGCGAGGACACGTGCCATCGGGATTTGGGGTTCGGTGATTTGCGAGGCGAGTGAATCACGACACCACAATCACCGATTTCCTGATATGTGAAAAGGAGACCGCCGAGGAGTATCCTGTGGGTGACGAAGACTCCCGAGGGGAGTTGTGAGAGCTTGGACTCTTCGGGCCTGTGAGAGAGAGAAGGTCCTGGTGAGAAGCAGGGTCCGACAGTGAGGGTCGCGACTCTTGCGTCACAAAGTTATTGAGTTTTTGTTTTTTAGTTTCAAAAAATTTATTTCCAGCGGTAATTATTATTTTTTAGTAGCAAAAAAAGATCAAATCTGATCATTCATGGAGATTCCATTAGAGAAGTACTCACGTTTCAATTTCCATACGTGGAAAGTAAATATCCATATGCAATTAATAAATAAAAATATTTTGGGAATTGTCAAAGGAACCGAAGTAACACCTGTAGATCCAAACAAGTTGATAGAATGGTAGAGAATATATGATAAGGAAAAATCCATTATTTCCCTTTCCCTCTCAGATTCATAACTACATTATGTAGATTTGGACAAACCATCTGAGGAGATATTGAAAAATATCAACAAGTTATTTGGGGCACAAACAATGAATGTGAAATTTTCTTTGAAATTATAGTTATTCAGTTTTAAGATGCCAGCTGAAGCCACTATGTCAATCCACGTCAAGGATCTAAGATATATTATCAAACAACTTGCAGAAGTCAAGGCAGTAGTTGATGTGGATGATGCCAAGTCTATTCTCATGAATGGTTTACCGCCAAAATACAATAGTGCTATCTTTACCCTAAGTCAACTACCTTCACAAAGTTTGGACAAAATGATTGCAACATTGCTAGAAGAAGAAAAGAGAACCATTGAAGGTGATAGCCAACCAGAACTTGCATTCTATGCAAGAAACAATTGCAATAGATCAACAAAAGACAAAGAGGAAATATAATTCCACTATTGCAAGAAGTTGGGTCATACAACTTGGAATTGTAGACAGTGAGCCAATGGCGCTCTTAATGGGAAGTTCAAAGATAGACAACATATAACGAGTGTAGCCATGATTGAAGATCCACCGAATGTTGACAATGGTGAAGAATCTACTGAAAAAAGGGATTTTATGCATTTTAGGAAGTTCGCACTTTGAAGATGGGAAGAGATCACTTAACATCTCAAAATGAATTATTGCCCAGTTAGTTCATAAGTTGCGGATCTAGGGAAAGATCCCTCATTAGTTGGAGAGACATGCATGTGGATTATAGTCTACTAGTGAGGTTACACGACATGCATGTAGATTATTTTCCAATAATTGACTTCGAGAGATTCATGATTCGAGAGTTCAAGGAGGTGGAATCCATGAACTCGAGAATTCAACTCAATAGTTGCACTGTTACAAGGGTTATGAGGCATCTTGATGGATCTCAAACTGGTCCGGGCACTGTGTTAAAAGAAGAAGCTTTTAAAGGATGTTACTGATGTTTAATGTTCAGTTTATGTGTTTTATATTTAGTATATGTATTTGATTTCAATTTGTTATTTTTTCAGCACAATATGCCTTATGACCGGGTATTAGAGATATAAGGATTACCCATGTAATAAATTCACCTAAGTGAATTTACGTTAAAATATTAGGGTTTTCATCTTTTAGGGTTTGGGTCTCTCAAGCTATTTATAAGAGTGAGGACCCTCATTGTAATATTGTATTGTTCAATAATAATAACCTTCAGTGTTTATGGAGATCATGTTTTTGGTATCATAACCCTACCTAGGGTTGCTTTGGTTCTCGTAATAAGGGTTGACCACCTCCTTATAGTATCTTAAAATATTTTATCCTCTAATTCTTTATTGCACCATAGAGTCTCCTTAAATTTAGATGCAACAATATTTTTAATATTATCAATATTTTGCAGGATGACTTCTTCCTTTATTTCCCAATGATTTAGCCAAGACTTGACATATTTATGCCATCCTTGCTTGAGCTACAGGTGGTTTTGGCTGGAGTTTGAAGTAATTTTGGGGAGCCTCTTTTCGTCCATGTTGTTTATATTATTCTTGTACATTAAGTACCTGATCATAGCCATGCTCTCAATGGGGGAAAGACTCACTTCTATGAGGAGGATAGGATAGGGTGTGTTGACTTTAATTTTGAGATTCTAAATTATAAAATACTTTTGGATCTACTCTATCTTTCTCTAGGATTCTCTAGAGACACTGCATCCCCAAAATTCACATCCATATGAGATAACAAGAGTGAAGGGAGTCTCAAAGAATAGATTTTTCTTATCTAATAGCCAAATGTCCACTAATTTACAATTTTTTTCAAGCCCACAATAAAATTTCCATCCTCCATTTACTCTTTTCTCAATGCAATGGTTCAAATTGAGCTTGTAATGAATATCGATTCTAAGATATTTCTATGAAGACACTTCCTCCAAGTTGTTGTTGTCATATGAAAGTATCATTGGTGATATTTTTGGATTTAATTATCATAAAATTTGTTTTGTCAATGTTCATAGTCATACCCATACTAGATAAAAACTCCTTGAGAATTGTTAGTTGCTTACTGAGGTCATAGGGAATTCTTGTCATAAGAACAATATCATCAGTGTAAAGAAGAAGGATGATGACTATACCAAGGAAATTTGGGCTAATACAACTTGCATCTTCCAAACAATCTTCTAACTTGTCAATATATATGCCAAAAAGGGTAGGGGACATAGGATAACCTTGCTTGACTCCTATATTATAGTTAATTTCTTTTGACCAACCCTCGGTGTTCCTAAACTTGTAAATAATGTTCTTATACAACCTTATCGCCGTAACTCTCAAATCAAAAAGAAATTTTCATTGTTCTAACCTATTCCAAAAATTAGTACCTTTCATGTTTTTGATTATTTGTTTTTATAATAAAATAATTTAATAATCTAATTTTAAGGTCACGACCAAGCTAGACACCAAATTCGTGTACGATACCCCTTTGTTTGTGGGACAAGGTACCCCTCTCTGTGCAATGGTTTGACTACTAACGTCTACATAGGTGTACATACCCTACCCCCCTCTGGATTTGAACATGTGACCTCCTAGGAGGAAACACATCTTCTTAACCATTAAGCCCACTCAAATAAGAATAAAATCTAAAAAATAATCAATATAAAAAAATTGTTATGAAAAATGTTTCTGTTAATATTTACTTCGTATAAGCCTTTTTATTATTCTTTTGTATAATGAAACATTGCAAATATATCGACAAAAGTTGAATAAAAAAAGGATAAATCTAAAGGTATAGACTAAATATTAAATATATTTTTGTTCATATAAAATATTTTTTATTAAAACTATAATGAACAAAAGTTCAACATTTTTCACTTATTTTACTTATTGATGTTTTTGGAACCATATAAAGCAAGTGTTGCATGGCAGCTTAGTCCATGCCGGACAAGTTTTATGATCTGGATAGTTATATCCATATGTTATATGGAAGCAAACATTAGTCCTCTGATTAAGAAGTATTTTGGCTTAACATTCATCGATTGGCCACTTTTAAGTCCCCACCTATGAGAAAATAAAAGATAGATGTGCAATATGACTTACCATGAGATGCGAATGTTGACACACCCACCATCCTTTGCAAGGACCGAAGCATTCCCATCATTTGGTGTGATGGTGTTTTTGGTCTACCCCTGGATGGTCATTGTCATGGAATCCCCACTCGCATCCATGGCCTAAATAGAACATGCAGGGTTGGCCAACAATTTCTTTTGTTTGCGAATTGGACTCATCGAGTGAAGTTTTAATTGTATTTGTCGTCAGAATCTGGTACGTATGAATGACCTCAGTTTTCTGGGAAACTTTAAATGCAAAGCTCCCTCACTTTCTGCCAAATATCAAATGTGATATGTATTTCATTAATTAACGTTTTGGTGTCATGAAATTGGAAAAAAGTTAGGGTTATCCCTGCTTTGTTTTGAGTGACAAACAATCAGTTCCAACCGTGACATAATAATCTGACATGGACAAGATAGAGCCATCGATCGAGTTGGAGTAGTTGAATTAGGATGTTTAGATAGAGATTTAGTTTAATCTAAACTTTAAAGGCTTTGGTGCATCAAATCCCTTGTAGAATAATTAGGAATAACTCACACGTTGCAACAATTTTCAAAGTTTTAGCTGGATGGGCTGGAGTTGAGTCTGGATTAATCTTTGCAGTACAAATTTTTATCATCGTGATGTATTTCAAGGCGCACGGTGAATTAAGAGGTAAAACACTTTTTCCCTCAATTAGGGCATATAAAATTTGAAAATTGAGAACATTGCAAACAAATATTTAGCGGAAATATTCGAAAGACAAGTTGTTTGCATTTACCGTTTTCTAAAATTCATACATTGTTAATAATATAGATATTATTATTATTATTAATAATACATTATTAACAGGAAAAAATATAAGTTATTATTGTTTTACATGTGGTTCATGGAGCCGAAGAACAGTACTCGCTACATCCACGGAAAACCCCTCGAAAATCCATGAGAGAGCGTGGGGAGGCCGAGAAATTTCAAAATATTGGGGGCTCAACAACAAGAGCATCTTACTAAAAAAAAAGAGTATCTTATAGACCCATTTAAGGGCATCACATGTCTCTTACAAGGAATTGAACCCGGGTGAGGAGGGTAACAACCATTCCTCCCAACCACCCAAATTGGATCCAATGGACATAAGTTATTATTATTATTAATACATTGTTAATAGGAAAAAATATACAGGTTGTTATTACATTGTTTATATTTGACAAAGGAAAAAATACATTGTTTATATTCATGGAGATTGAGATGGTGATCCTCGTGGCATGACGAACAATTTAATGCCATTATAACTCCATGAATATGGAATGGATAACAACGTACATTGTTAATATTTGACAAATAAAGTCCCCGAGGTGTAGGACAGTCGGTGATGGAGTGTGTTGTTAAGGCACTCTGTGATGTGAAAGTCATTGGTTTGAAACTTGCGGGGACAAAAAATCCAGCCATGTTAAGGGTTGGTGTGGCTCAGGCTGGGTGCGATCCCCGGATGATTTTGACGGCTTAGATGCCCCTGAGTCACAGTTTCTTAGCCACAGTTTAGTTCCACATGTCATGGAAAAACTAACAAACAAAAAAAAAATATTCGACAAAGAAAAAAATACATAATGGAGATTGACGTGGTGATCCTCGGCCTCAAGAAATAAATGATATGATAACAAATTTAATGCCATTATAAATCCTTGACAAAGGAATGGAAAAAAACTTTGAATACACACCACCACTAGGCCAATAATGCTTCAAAGTTGAGGTCTAATCAAATTGGAGAAAAAAATATTTAAATAAAAATTATTATTGCAGTCCTCTTATGTTTAATTTTGAATTTTTTTTTATAGTCAAACTACCAATTAATAAGTAGTCAACCAAGAGATTCATTGCTATAGTCCCTTCGGTAGGGACTAACAAGATAAGATTTCAAATAAAAAGATGATAAAATGATGAGACATGTCCTAATATCAAAATATATCATCAATATATATCAACTCATTGTTTTTTGAATCTTATAAAATAAGATAAGAATTTGAATAAAAAGATGAAAAAATTATGAGGCATCTCCTAATACCAAATGAGATCATCAATATATTCCAGTGTAGATCCATTTAACTCTGGATCTATCATACGTCGAGAAGGATCAAATCCCTCGAGGTGCAAACCTCCTTTTAGAGTGAAAAAATTGAGGAGGTTTGCACCTCGAGGGATTTGATCCCTCTCGATGCATGATAGATCCAAAGTTAAATGGATCTATGATGTTTCCAGTCACAGGAAAGAACACATAATTTTTAGATGATAATCTTTATCTATATGCATATGTTTAAGATGAAGTTGACACTTTGAAATTTACATTATTATGAATCTGAATAATAACAAAGTAACAATTTTTAGTGATGAAGATGTTGAATAGTAACAAAATGGAATGGTTAAGATACATCATATCATTAAGAAGTGATATGAGGAAGATATTGAATAACTCATATTACATAGTAATTGATCTTAATCTATCTTCTTGATCCCCTTTTCTCTTAGACAGGATTGCACTAAAAGTGACCCCTTCAGGAATTTTAGGGCTCCTGAATTTTCACATTTTATATATCTATAATCGTTTTAATGTGCAAATATTTTAATACATAAATTGCACGTAACCAAACAAAGTATAGTACTTCAACTTGTAATATATGTTCTAAAATTAGTTTTCATTGTGTTATTGCTAAATTCATTTCACTTGATAATTTGCACTATCTCACAATTGAAATGAATATATAGGATTAATTTGATTCATATCATTTCTTCAATCAATTAATGAGTTGAATAATTTTTCATAGTATTATCTCTGAAATCAATGCACCCTATTGTTTAATGTTACATCATTATCACCGAAATCAATGCACCCTATTGTTTGATGTTATATCAATGTTAAAATGAATATGACTACTTAATTATGCTAAATATTTTTTCATTGTATCTCACTTAAATCAATGGATATTAACTACTTGATTATGATAAATCATTTTTCATTGTATCATCACCTAAATCAATGCATATTGTTCTGTATTATGTCTTTACTAAAATCAATGTAACTAATTGCTCTAAATCATTTATCATTGTGTCATCAATAATTGAATTGTTTTTTTATGTCATTATTGAAATCGTAGCAATTAATTGCTCTAAATCATTTTTCATTGTACCATCTCTAAAATAAATGCACCCTATTGTTTTGTGTTATATAGTTGTTGAAATCATTTCGACTCCCTTATTTATCTAAATCCTTTCTTTAATATCATCACTGAAATTAATATGCCCTATTTTAGCGTGTTATATCATTATCACTGAAATCAATGCACCCTATTATTTTAGGTCATATCATTATCACTGAAATCAATGCACCTTATTGTTTTGTGTTATATCATTGTTAAAATGAATACAACTAATTGATTATGCTAAATCATTTTTCATTGTATCGTCACTTAAATCAATGCATATTGTTTTGCATTATGTCATTATTGAAATCAATGCAACCAATTGCTCTAAATCATTTACCATTGTGTCATCACTAAAATCAGTGCATTGCATTATTTTACATTATGTGATTACTGAAATCATTGGTCTAAATCATTTTTTATTGTACCATCTCTAAAATAAAGGCACCATATTGTTTTGCTTTATAGCATTGTTGAAATCATTTCAACTCCCTTATTTCTCTAAATCATCTTTTTAACATTATCACTGAAACCAATATGCCCTATTGTTTTGTATTATATCATTATTGAAATCAATGTGTGTATTCAATGATTGATATTGCATTCTCTTTTAGTTTCCATGATTGGAACATATCAATATTTTCATGATTGGTCGGAGAAGCCACAGTTAGGTCAATAGAGTGTCGACGTTTCGGATCCAAATCAGGATCCATCTTCAGGACAATGAGCCTGGGTTAAGATAATGAGAAGATTTTTTTTTAATACTGGAAAATGGCGTGAAAGCTAAGTGTCGGCTAGGTTGTTTTGGTAAAAGTTATTTTTGATTTAATTAGGGTTTATGTTATTAGGTAAATTTTTTTCTTTATTTTCCATTATTAAAAACAAATCTTCTCATTATCTTAACCCAGGCTCATTGTCCTGAAGATGGATCCTGATTTGGATCCGAAACGTCGACACTCTATTGACCTAACTGTGGCTTCTCCGACCAATCATGAAAACTCCAACCACAGAAATATTTTTAATCATATCAATATTATCAACTCAAACCTTTTGAATTTTGAAACAATCTTCATTTTGATAACCGATTAAAGCATAATTATATATCTTGAGAATCCATTCATGCTCTTCATATTGAACTATTATCTTAATAATATATTCAATCCCAATATACTTTGACTATGACCCGAAACTAAAAGCCACATGTCTAATCAAACCCTCTATGATGGATGACTGTATGTATGGATTGCTCAAAACATATGGTGCTCTCAGAACTCATGAACTTTTTGGAGAGCTAGCCTGTGATATATGCCAATTATATATTGTTCGATATGGGACGTTGAGAAACATGTTGTTGAGTCTACCCAAAAAACAAACCCTAACCCTAATTAAGATCACATATCATTATTTCTCTATTAAAGATATTAAATGTGGATGAAACCTATTAAATATTAATGGCATGTTGAATTACAAATAGTGCCAATAACTTATTAAATTATCACTATGTATAAATGGTGCCAATATGACGGACATCTATGAATTCATGACAAGTATTTCAGGTGATGACTGTTATCTAAGATGGATCTACCCAAAAGACGGTGTGAGACACACTTGATTTGATGAAAGTGGATGAGTTCCCTACATTATTCAGTTCTCATTTTATGGAAATTATCACCTAACCAAGTCCTAACATATATACAAACATTCCTCTCTAGTTTCTGTTCCGATTTGAAGTTCGTCGTCACATGCAAATCCCACAACACATGCAAGGTTAAAAATGCTTATTTCATTTTTGTATGATAATGAAACCCGTTCCCAATTGATTATGAAATCCCATTATACAACATGCATTACTAAAGGATACTCATGAAACAAAATTAAAAATTATAAAATATACTCGAGAGACAAAAAATAAAAATTATAAAAGATACTCATGACACAAAATTAAAAATTAAATTGTAAACGTTTGACTAATAATTATCCATTATTTGAGAGATGCCATGTAAACCTACATTCCCAGAGATATATATTATGCGGCTAAACATCATTGTCTAATTATAATCATCATAACACAAACGTATAGATATATAGTATTTAATTTTTAATACTTTTATATATTATGCAGCTAAAGGTCATTGTCTAACCATAACCATAATCATTATCATAGACGCACATAAAACATATACATTTAAGTTGTTGAGTTTTTCTAAAAAACAAACCCTAACCTATCTATCAACACGTTCATTATAAGAATTTTTTGCTTAACGCATTGTGGACAACTCGATGAAATCATCGTCAAATCATATGTTGATTTCTTCAGCAAACACATTACTATGTTGTCAATAGAAACGGTGCAAACAATTGTTAATGGAATTTGTATGTGTTGATCAATTTACAGATATCTGGTTTCCTTCTGAAAATATTTTTGTGCCAATCAATCACAATGGAACCTAACATTAATGCCCATGCCTTGAAATCATCGACATAACATATATCACCACATTGTGAAAATTGATATTAGAGTTTTCAAACCCTAATCTATTTTCTTTTTTACCTTTTGCAAATTTAATTTTGGTTGAATAATGTAAATTCATTTGCAAGGTGTCATTGGATATGAACTACAGGACCAAAGTTTTGAAATTGTTATCTCTCGAGCATGAAACTATGACTCACACAGGATTTTGGTGCAGAGCAACCTTGAGGACAATGCATTCTTTATAAAAGCTCTAGTGAGCTTCTTCACTTTGCAAATGAAGAAATCAAACGACAACTTAGGTTCCATCCACCAAAGTTCCTTTGTAAACCAATTTAAAACCATCGACTTCCATCAAGTTAGCCTCGTTGAATCCATCGGTGCAATCTTAGGGTATGAATAACAATGGTTCGTCCAACTTATTGAGTAAATTACCTTGAGACTGGTTCTACCACATTAAATGAAAAGAAAAGTTATTTGCCTCCATATGCTAATATGGCATGAATCAAGCCATACATACATTTATGGAACATCAACCATATATATCAACAAAACTTCTTTCTATACCTACAAACAACATAAGATTGAGGACAAAGTATTTACCTATTTATAATTCGCAATCGCAGATGACTTCATAKCACAACGAAGATAGCAATATGATATGGTATTGTTCACTTTTCAATTTTTTTTTTTAATTATACATACATACAACTTATTGAGTAAATTACCTTGAGACTGGTTCTACCACATTAAATGAAAAGAAAAGTTATTTGCCTCCATGTGCTAATATGGCATGAATCAAGCCATACATACATTTATGGAACATCAACCATATATATCCACAAAACTTCTTTCTATACCTACAAACAACATAAGATCGAGGACAAAGTATTTACCTATTTATAATTCACAATCGCAGATGACTTCATAGCACAACGAAGATAACAATATGATATGGTATTGTTCACTTTTAATTTTTTTTTTTTTTTAAACATACATACATACATACATACATACATATCTTTGTGTTTTAACTTTATTTTTAAACTTACGTTTAAGCTGACATTGTTTTCTATTTACTCAATATTATATTAATTTTTTAAAGGGACACATGTTAATTTCGGGTTGAGCATGGAAGGAATTACACATCTCCCCCATACTAGGTTGTAGAATGCACCTCTAGACGCAATAAGTGTAAAGTCACATTGACAATGGAGGAGAGGTTATAGGAGAAATGGAAGAAGAAAGAAGTGGGGAAGGTTCTTAAAATCACTAGATGTGGGAGGGAGGAAGTGAAGGAGATTTTGACAAGAACTAAACTTGACAGTGAAACAAAAGAAGAAAATCAATGATGATAGGAAGGATTGAACAATACAAACTTCACTAACAATAAAGGGCATGATAGAGGTAAGGAAATAGAGATGTATCATAGATAGTTGGATAAAAATGAGTTAATAAGTTGACCAAGAAAGCATAGTTAGATATTGATACATTGAAGATGTTGGTAGACGAGTATGAGGTTGCATGGAACAACATATGATAATGCTCCAAATGAGGTAGGAGTGGGAGAATGCTCCAACGTGGATCCACATAATTATCGTTTGACTTCATTGATGCTTTAAGCAATGGAATATTTCATTTGCTATTGGTTTGGGACTTTTTGGCCTAAAACCTTAAAAACTGTACTGATGGACCAACATGATCAATCTACTATTTAAGGGTGAAAGAAATGAAATTTTTGGGTACCTAAAATTTAGGACCTTGGCACTAGGATTTTATTTTTTGCTCTATGGGTTAATAGGTTTCCATTAATAGTTCATTTTCACAAATGAAATTTTATATGCAAAATTTATGAACTCGACAAGGTAATTATCCAAATCTTCCCCACATATCCAAGTAGTGACTATGTCAACTCACCATAACTCCAATATGGGGAGTTACTAATGTGTGGAAGTCCAACATATACTTATAGAATAATCATGGAGTTTCTAGAAGGGTTTCAAAACCCTAAACCTAACCCTGACTCTATGTAATGTACCCATCCCCCTTGGTAGCCTTATTGAGGAAGAGGGTGCAATTATTTTCATCTTTTCCACTGATTTGTATCTTTCATCGTTATTTAATTTATTTTCCATTCAAATTAACACTTTCATGCAAAGGCATCATGTCTCTGCTAGATAGTTCTTGGGTGATCGATCTTGCAAGGTTAATCTTTCAAATGTAATGCTTATCCCTTAGGCCATCATCCCTCATTTGAATAAATACATTGGGCCCCTTTCAAATAGCCCATCGATCCTAGTCAACATATGTACACAACCAAGCCATTGCGATTCTCTTGAATAACTTATTAGGCCTATTTGAAAGATCCCATTAGGCCTTTCTTGAAGATAATCCTAATACATAACATCCAAATACAATATACACATGTCATCAAGCCTCTTTCGAATAACCCATCAGGACTATTTGAAAGATGTTCCTAACATGCCATTGGCTCATTCAAAATATATCCCCTCTTTCAAAATATTTCCCTAATGGAAAATACATCAAGCTCTTTCGAAAGATAAGCATTGGCCACTTTCGAAAGATCTACTTGATAGACCATTATCCCTCTTCAAAGAACATGTTAAGAACCAAATATCAATATAGCATAGAAAATCCTAAGAAAAAGTACTCAACGCCTTGAAAAAGAGTTAATTTCAGATAATAAGCCTCTTCAAGGGGGCAACCTCCTTTTACCCCATTTAAATGTTCAAGTACAAGATGATTCAAAATGAAAATGCCTCCTTGGTATATATAGGAGACTAGGAGGTATAATTACAACTAATGGCCTAAAGCCGACATAAATAAAATAACATTACTAATATAATATGCCCCAATTAAGGGGTAATGAGCCAATATTAGGGCTTAACATAACATCTTTTGAAAGGCCCCAATAAACCATCGATCCTCCTTGGAAGACCATGTTTGGAAAGGCCTTGATAGACTGTTAGACCTCTTCGAAATAACATCTTTTGAAATGCCTGAATAAACCATTGGCCCTCGAAAGAACATCTTTTGAAAGGCTCAGATAAACTATCGGGGCTCTTAGAAAAACAAACTACTAACCTTTTAAGAAATGAAGTAATCAAAGTCCATCGGGCCTGTTATTGCTCAGTTTGTAGTTTAGTTCAAATGGTTGAAAGGTAAGGGTCAAACTGGCGTAACAGGAGCTTCCCCACCCACTGTCACCTCGATGGGGGGGCTCTTTCTATTTAGGGTGGCTAAACCCAAGGGAGACGTCCCTGGCAATCTGGGGTTTTGAAAGGTAAA
>JASDQU010102028.1:100619-116321 GCA_032191745.1 Picea mariana
GTGCTCGGTAACTGAACCCTTTTTCTTGAGATTTATCAATTGGCTAAAGAAGGTATTACTCCTTGTATCCTCATAGTGTGCTATCATTTCTTCCGTGAAAATTGTCCAAGTGACAAGTCATTTGCGAGAACAAAGTCATCAATACCATACAAATTGATTAGGTTATAAATATAAAGAAGTAATACGTACCTTTTGTGTATGTGGCATATTATGGAGATCAAAGAATTGCTCCATCTGAAGTATCCATGTGATTGGGTCCTTGCCATCAAACTTCCTCATATCAATCTTAGGAACATGGTTGGTCTTCAAACCAAAGTTGGAGTTCTTCATTCTTGATTCACCTTCCTTGTGTCCTCATCATGAATTTCATGGGATGCATTTTCACTTTCAGGTGTCTTATCTGTTACAAAATTTTTCAATACTTCCATGATCTCCCCTTTTAAATCATCTATCTTAGTATCCAACTTAGCTTCCATTGAATCCATCTTAGTATCTAACTTAGCTTCCATTGAATCCATATTCTTTTGTAGTTCATTTATGTCCCTACACATTTCTTCACCTTCATCAAGAGTCCAAGTAGGATTTTTTGGAGGCTTAGTTGGTGTATAAATTCCCTTTTTTGGTGGCAAATTGGCCAAGTATCACTTTTGAACCTTGATTTTGAGGTGGTTCTGCTAGACAATATTTCTTCTGTAGTATCTCCCAAGTTTTATCCCTTATGGGTATGAAAAATTCTTTTATGTAGTTCTCTGATATTTCCTGTCTGCAATGCTACAGGTCTAATCAAAATTAGATGTGCCAAGTGGAATTTACGGTAACTTCCCCACACCTTGCCGATTTTTGTCCTTTCTAGGAGATCTCACTTGTATAGGTTGCCCCACACAAAATGATTGATATAAAATTCTGAAACTCTCACCAGAAATACTACAGACTGTCCACGATCTAATGAAACTATTCCCACTCAATTTGGATACTCTAGGAAGACGTTATGAGTGTTTTACCTGGAACACCTTCTTGAGACTAGTCAATAGGACTAACCAGATACCCTATCTTACACAGGGTATATATACAAATTAAAGATGACCTAGAA
The DNA here is from genome assembly GCA_032191745.1 of Picea mariana. Taxonomy (NCBI): domain Eukaryota; kingdom Viridiplantae; phylum Streptophyta; class Pinopsida; order Pinales; family Pinaceae; genus Picea; species Picea mariana. The sequence continues at coordinate 101,710 of JASDQU010102028.1, forward strand.
GTTGAACCTTTTACCACAGATACCTTACTAATTTTTGTAAATAGCCTCCAAATTTTAGGGTCTGAAATGTTACGGAAAAGGTTTTATAGCGAAAATTACGCAATGACTCATTTCAAGATGATTCCAAAAGCCTATCTTGTATAGGTTGTATCTTCGAAAGTGTAAGGCCTCAAAAGCTGAATTTTGAACCCAACATACCTTGATCTGTATACTAAATATCCTCCAAGACGTTTGTTTTGAAATGTCGTAGAAAAAAATTTATAGTGAAAATTCCAAAGTGTCTCAGATGTAGCAGTGAAACCCCAAGACCTTGAGCTCTAATACCATATGTTAGGAACCAAATACCAATATAGCATAGAAAAACGTCAGAAAAATTACTCAATGCCTTGAAAAATAGATAATTTTAGATAATAAGCCTCTTCAAGGGGGAAACCCCCTTTTACCCCACTTAAATGTTCAAGTACAAGATGATTCAAAATGAAAATGCCTCCTTGGTATATATAGGAGACTAGGAGGTATAATTACAACTAATGGCCTAAAGCCGACATAAATAAAATAACATTACTAATATAATATGCCCCAATTAAGGGGTAATGATCCAATATTAGGGCTTAACATTAGGGGTTATGTTTGTCAAGGTTCTCACTGTACACTCTTGCATATCCCTCTATCGGTTATGATGATATTTCACCACAAAGTTCATATGTGTTGATCCTAACCACCACTTCTCTCAAGCTCGAGATTGGGGGATTTGAAAGTATGATGATAGATCATATTTTATTGATATTCTCTTCCCACAATGATCTGTATTTTATGAGCAGAATGAAATGACTACAGATTATTAACAGGTGCTTAACACAAAATGACAGAGATACAGTAAAACTAGTTTTCTATTCAATAATGCAATAAGTTAAAACTATAAAATGCAGTGGAAACAAGCTTGTTGGAATGGTGGCAGCTTTATCTCTGAGAAGAGATGTGACAACTGTGCTCATTCACAAGAAGATGATTAAAATGAGGCTCTGAAGGAATTTTTACAATAAACAGGAATTCCAAAAACCCTATACATCCAAAAACCTAACCCTAGGAGATGAAGCACCAAAAATCATGTGGGCCCCGTCTGGGTAAGTTAGTACATCAACTTCCCGAAGTCGTAACTTTTGCATACGATCTACGTTTTAGGCGTATGATAGCCCATTGGAAAGGTACCATTGAGGAGATTCATTTTGGAGGATCAACCGCTCCTTCATCTATCACTAAGAAGCTTGATTCCAAAAAAACTTCATTTAGGCCCTCAAAATGGCCTTGGAAGTTAAAACTGCTAAAAATAGTAAATTGCCAAAATTGCCAGAAAATTGTTTTGAGCCAGTTGGAAAAGGTAGGTGGCCACTAATATCCACCTAGATCAATCTTCCCTCCTTAGGAATAAATGGTCTCCATTGCATTGAGTTCCTCCATCAGATGAGGAAATTTCTGTTGAATTTGGCTCCGGGTGAGCCACTTGCCTTAGTGCAGGAGTTGCCCTGCTTTGATGACTCGATAAAGTTGGATCCTTTGTTGTCGAGTTCCCTTGATATGTGTGTCCACAATATGATCATTGGATTTCTGTTGTATGCAATTGGGGTTGAGCTATGTTGGTTTCAGTTGTTCTACTACATCTGAGGTGTCCAATAATGGTGGGAAATAATGGCGAAGGAGATCCACGTTGAACAATGGATGCAGGCCAAGGAAAGGAGGAATGTTGAGGTCAAAATAATTATCCCCCATGACCTTGGTGATGGTGTACGTCCCATAACAAAGTGGGAGAATCTTTCGATGGGGTCCTGTAAGGCGTTCTTTCTGCAAGTGCAACCAAACTTTGTCACCCACCTGAAACTTATGAGGCACCCGATGTTGATCATGGCACTTCTTGTACTTGTCATTAGACTTTTGTAGGATAACATGAACCTGTTGGCAGATGTGATGGATCCTCTCAATGAACTGGGTGGATTTTTCAGCTTTAGTTGGAGCAAGAGATGAGTCGGTTGAGGTGACCTGAAGGGGAAGTGCAACATCTATGGGACCCAAGGGTTGGAATCCCAACCCCACTTGAAAGGATTTGTGGTTGGTTGATCTATGCAGGGCTTGATTTTAGATATTTTGAACATAGGGAAGGCTCTCATCCCATGTGCGAGGGTTCTTTGAATTATACATGCAAAGGATATGAATAATCATTTGATATACGACCTTGGTTTGGCCATCTATCTGGGGGTGGAAGGCTATGGATTTGATGAGCTTGGTGTCCAATAGTGACTAGAGGCTTGACCAGAATGTGCCAAGAAATCAACTATCCTGATCTGAGACAATGGTTTGTGGGATTCCAAAATGAACCCAGACTCGTTCAAAGAACAGCTTGGTAGTGGCCTCTGCTGTGATGTTCTTCTTGCAGGCAACTAGAATCCCCATCTTAGAAAAGCGATCAACAACCACAAAAACACAGTCATTTCCCCACTTGGTGGATGGGAGGCCTAACATGTAGTCCATTGATATGGATTCCCATAGCCTTTCAGAAGTAGGAAGAGGGGTTTATAGACCCTATTTCTTAGTGGTTTGTTTAGCAATAGTGCAGGCAATGTAGGACATGATATACTTGCTAACCTCCTGTTGAAGTTTTGGCCATTAGAAATGTTTCTGTAGCATCGCCACTATATTTTCAATGACAAAGTGTCCTACCACCCGACTATAGTGGGATTCCCATATCATCTTCGCTCGCTTGCTTGATGGAGCACAGATGTGGCTCAGACGACACAACAACCCATCCTGAAGATGGAAATTATCGACAAATGCATTTGCACCCAACATTTGGTAGGTGGTGGCGAAGTCTGGGTATATCTCATAGATTTGGGGCCATCTAGAGGTCTCATGGTTGTAGGATTCTAGCACCATGGTGAGTGCTACGACTAGAAGTCTACTGAGGAAATCAGCAACGCGATTGGTGCTTCCTGTTTTATACTTTATGTTGAGGTGGAATTGCTGCAATTATGTGGACCACTTTTGATGGCCATCAGTTTGCAATTTTCCTTATGTTTTCATGAAATGCAGTGGCTTATGATTAGTGTGAATGATTGTCTCCTTCCCAATAATGTAATGTCTCCACTGGTGACAGGCTTGCACAATGGATTACATTTCTTTGTCATAAGTAGGGTACTTATAGACAACATCTAATAGTGCCTCACTATGATAAAACATGGGGTGTTCGTGCTGAGTGAGAACGGTGCCCATCACATAGTCTGAAGCATCTGTCTTGATCTCAAAGGGATACTGCAGGTCTAGTAGTGAAAGTAATGGTTTCCTTGTGTTTGCATGAATTGCAGTGGCTTATGATCAATGTGGATGACTATCTCCTTCCCAAGAATGTAATGTCTCCACTGGCAGTAGGCTTGCACAATAGAGTACATTTATTTTTCATAAGTAGGGTACTTACAAACAACATCCGATAGTGTCTCACTATGATAGGCCATGGGGTGGTTGTGCTGAGTGAGAATGATGCCCACCACATAGTTTGAAGCATCTGTCTTGATCTCAAAGGGATGTTGCAGGTATGGTAGTGAAAGTACTGGGGATGAGCATAAGCGCTGCTTCAAATCATTGAATTCTTTTTTTTGGGACTGACCCCACAAAAATTTCTCCTTACCACCACCCCTGGTTATTTGGCTGAGGGTGCATGCAATATGGGAGAATCCCAACATGAACTTGCAGTAGAAATTGGCAAGGCCCAAGAAGCTCTAAAGCTCGGTGAGTGTGGTTGGGGCTGGCTAGTCACGAATGACTTGGATCTTGGTTGGATCCACATGTATGCCATTTTGATCATTCATGTAGCCCAGGTAATGGACCCTATCCATACCGAAGGATCATTTTTCCAAGTTGGCATATAGCTTTTGTTGCCGCAAGGTGTGCAGAACCTGTTGAATATGCTGCAAGTGTTCGACCCAAGCCTTGTTGTAAATGAGAATGTCATCTAGATACACCACTACAAAAGTATTGGTGAATGGTCATAGGATATCATCCATCATCCTCATGAAAGTGGTTGGATAATTTTTCAAACCAAAGGGAATGACCAACCATTCAAAAAGGCCTTCCTTTGACTTGAAGGTAGTTTTCCATACATCTGTCTATTCTATTGGGACCCGGTGGTAGCTAGACTTCGGATCGATATTACTAAAGTATTTTTCCCCCATGTGTTGATCAAGGAGGTCATCTATTCAGGGAATCGGGTACTGGTTTTTTACTGTGATTTTATTCAGAGCTTGGTAATCAATGCAGAGTCACCAGGATCTATCTTTCTTCTATAACAACACGATTGGTCTCCTACAAGGTGATGATCTAGGATGGATGTGCCCCTTGTGGAGAATTTCTTGCATCTGTCACTTGATCTCTTCATTCTCTAACATAGAGTGGCGATAGACTAGCCCATTGGGCAGCGGTGCGCTGGGGGTCATATTGATGGGGTGCTTGACCTGGAAGTGCAGAGGTACCCTGGTAGATGAGGAGAAGATATCTGAGTATTATTCCACGACCTTATCTACCTGCTTCTGCTGTGTGGAGAGGTTGTTCGTAGAGACCCTTGACGTGGTTGTGATATTTTGTTGATTCTGAGAGAGAATCATGAAGAAGACAAACTTCCCCATCTGAGAGATGACCTTCCTACATTGCTTAGCAGAGATCAAGGTAATAGCACTAGGTGGGACTGTGTTGGGTATCCTATACAATTTCCTGTGCAAAGTAATAATAACACTAGGAGGCCTAGGCTCATATACAACATGACATTTCCATAAATAAGGTTGGCCCAAAATAACATCACAAATTTCGAGAGGAGAAACATCACACAATACCTCTTCTTTGAAGGGCTTGATATCGTATGACTGTCGACACTATTGGCTGACGCGGGGATCACTTCCTTGGCAGAGCCATCCAAAGGTGTAGGGTTATAGGTGCGTCATTGTCGGTAGGGCCAACTGCTTGATGACCTTTATTGAGATGAGGTTATTATGGCTACCTCTATCAACGATGAAGTGTAGTGGGGTGCCTTTTACCCACATCTATGAATGGAAGAGGCATTCTCCTTCTTCTGGCTCATGTGGTTCACTAGGATGGAGCTTGGTGGTAGCAATGGTGGCACTGGGTTCCACGTCAATGATCTGTATTCCCCTTTATGGTTATGTCTCAAAGTATGAACCCACATCTGATTCAGAGGCTTTCACTTCGACCACCAACGACTACTTTGAGCGGCAGTCAACAGTGTTATGACAAGGGATCTTATGGAAGTTTCACCACTTCCCGATATCTTTACGGCTTGGACTGGTTGTCCTGATACTATCCATATTTTATTTGTCCTTTGTTATGTGGGTTGGGGCTCTCCTTTCCTGGATTTTGTTGTGAGGGGTTCCCAGGCCCAAATTGCCATGTCTGTTGTTTGAGCTTCTGCTCAATTTTGACGACATATCGGTAGGCCGCGCCCAAGGATGAGATGTCCAAAAGTTCCATTTCGATCTAGATGTATCTATGTAGAGTGTCACGATACTTGAGAACTAGATGTCGCTATGAATCTTTGATACCCAGCTTGGTGTGCAAGGTATGAAAGATATTAGTGAAATCTGGCACTGCTTGGTCTCTTTCTTGCCGCAGTGTGGTCCATTTAGTATACAAGTCATCATAACTTCTGACAAGGTAGTATTGTTCCTTAATAGCATCCCTGAAAGATTCCCGGGTGGTCGTGACTATAAATAATGAGGGTTCCTCTATTTCCTTTTTCTCATAGAAAGTTTCCCACCAATCTTTGACATGGGGAACGACTTTGAGAAGCACAAAAGTAATATTTTCTCTATTCGAAAAGTTATGGACAGAAAAATACCCTTCTAGTACATTCAAACACTTGTCTACAACATCTGTGTTTATCTAACCTTCAAATATAGGAATATCAAATTTTATTTGTACCTTGAAGGGGTCAGCACCTCTGTTCGAAGAAGATGCGTCGCTTGTTGGTAGTCGCCGAAGGCTTTGGGTGAAACTATCCATCATCTCATTCCTTTGTTGCGTGAGGGCTTCCTCAATCAACAGTTTGAAAGGATCTCATGTACCATCATATTTATTTTCTCCTATGAGGAGAGGTCACTTGGGAATGCGAGAGATTTTTTCCTCCAGAGAAACAAGCTCGAGACCCGACTCTTTGTACTCTGACCTCATTGGGGACATGCATTAAGAAGACAAGGAGCAGACCGCTCTGATACCAATGATCTAGATTTTATGAGAAGAAAGAAATGACTACAGATTATTAACAGGTACCTAACAAAAAATAATAGAGATATAGTAAAACTAGTTTTCTATTCAATAAGGAAATAAGCTGAAACTATAAAATGCAGTGAAAACAAGCTTGCTGGAATGGTGGCAGCGTATCTCTGAGAAGAGATGTGATGGCTATGCTCATTCGCAAGAAGATTATTACAATGAGGATATGAAGGCCTTTTTACAATAAACAAGAATTCCAAAAACCCTATACATCCAAAAACCTAACCCTAGGATGAAGCGCCATAAGTCATGTGGGCCCATCTAGGTAAGTTAGTACATCAACTTCCCGTGGTCAAAACTTTTGCATATGATCTCCATTTTAGGCGTATGATAGCCCTTTGGAAAGGTATCATCGAGGAGATTCATTTTGGGGGCTCAATCATTCCTTTAGATATCATTGAGAAGCTCTATCCCGAAAAGCCTTCATTTAGGCCCTCAAAATGGCACCAAAAGTTAAAACTGCTAAAAATAGTAAATTGCCAAAATTGCCAGAAAATTGTTTTGAGGCAATTGGAAAAGGTGGGTGGCCATCGATATCCACCCAGATCACACAATCATTATTTGACATCTCAATAAATATTCCACAAATGAAATTTCAAATCGATCTAGAAGCCAAAAGTGAAACCTGCATGAAAAATAATATAAAATTAGTAAACTTTCTACAAAGTATAGAATCTTTGTATGTATTTATAATTATTATATTTTTTTATGAAATCAAATTCTCTAACTTATCCTTTAAAAATGACAAAGAAGCTTCAGGCCAATGAATCCACACAAAGAAACGATCCTCCAAGATTTCTAGAATGTAGAGACCATGGTCTATAGGTATGGGCTCAACAACATCAATCATTTAAGGATATCTACCAAAACATATTTTGTGAATAGGACTTAATCCACCCTATTGGTCACATAGATCCGTATGATCATCATATAAACCATTTCAACTATTAAACTTTTGCAATTAGTATAATTTTTTAAGGTATTTCCAGAATTATTGCATCCATATTTGAATCAATATTCTGACCAAACCACCTTGGTTTGGTCCAAAACATCGATTAAAAAATGGATGCAATAATTTTGGAAAATCATTCATATAAACCATATTCCTAAAAAACTGAGAATACGATTGTTTCTTCCTTGAATAGATAGTAATAGCAACAATAGTTACAAGTATAACTTCTAGTGTTATGGATATAATTGCAAACATCACCATCCTCTTAACACCTATATCCATGATTTTTATATATTTGACTCCAACCTTGTTCAAAGCATGCGAGTTGTGATTTATGTTCTATTATATTTATATATGGAAGGAAAGTAGTATAAAGTCTAAATACTTTTGCTAGAAGATTATTTATGTTTGTGGTAGACGTGCATTGAAGGGAATCATACCACAACCCACCCCATGTCGTTGATATTGAAATTTAGAAATGAAGGAAAATAATCCATAATCAATGTTGTTGTATGGTTGTTTTTTCATGTAAAAATACTATAAACATACTATCATACTAGTGAAGTTGGGAACAAGAATGGAGAAGGTAATTGGGGGTGGATACATCACAAAAATAGATGAGGAGCAATTTTATTTTTCTATTCCTCAAAGGAAATTTCTTGACTCTTGTTTGTTGAGGGGTTGTGAAACTTCAAGCCCAAAAAAGTGCCATGTTGTTTTTATGTTCTCAAAATGTTCCACAAAAGTTTGAATTCTAATATACCACTAAGAATTTCATAATCATGAACAATGAGAATGGAAATTGTTCTAAAGATAAATAATACTTTTTTTACCAAATTTCTTGTATGCATGTTACCTTGGTCTAGTATTTTAATATCAAAATCCTTAATGTAGTTAATAGTATAATGATATTCATTAGTTAGAAACATCAATGGTATTTATTACATATATGCATTAGTATGAATAATATTGAGAAAGAACGATTATATACCCAACACATATTTTGAAATAAGGAAAGTATGATGTTAAAACTAGAATCATTTTGGCAATAAAGATGAACCAAATAGTTTGTATATATTTTCAAACATACAATAACCTACACCTTTGATCTCTCCCATGGAGGCATATAAAATGATATTGTTGTGAGGGAGGAGAATGGAAGCTGCAATTATTTATCGTGTAATTGACATAGAATATAGATGTGGAGTCAATTGTAGGTGAAAGAATGTTTGAAATAAATGCTCACTGCCCTGAAATAAAAATGCCACTAAATATAAAAAACAACAAGCTAAATCTGTCCTAAAAGTTAGAATTTTGCACAGAAATGATGCAGAAAATTATGCTAACTATGGGCACAAATCCTAATGCAGCGGTATCCATAAATATGTTAAACTAGAATGCAAAAACAAAAATTACAGCAAGCTGTAACTTATTGTGTTAGTGTTGTAAACACTTAAAGTAAATGCAGAATGTTGCATTTTCTATTGGGTACAGAACCCGATGTAATAATAAAATTAAATATATGGTTTTAATGCAAAAAGATGAGAAAAAAAACTAGTTGTTTAGGCAATTTTTATGATTGTAAATGCAATTTAAAGTTCTATTTTCCAGTATTCTTTGGTGTTTTAATGCTTCATAGTGCATGGAAATAGAGAAAGTAGTATAGTTTCATTCTTTTTATGCATGAAAAAAAAACAACAACAAGCTAATCATGCTAAATTTGACAGAAAATTGAATAAGAAGGAATTAAACATGTCTATTCTAGCTTAGAATGCTTAAGATGCACTAAAATCGAGGGAAATTGATAGTTTCTTCCTTTTTTTGATGCATCCTTCAGAATGCACTCTTGATGTAAGATGATACAAGAGGGGTGTAGTATTTTATGTGATGTACCCTATTGAATGCTTAAAAATGTACACCATATGYCTTAATGCACACTGCAAACCTTCCAAAACAATTTTTTATAGACTGGTCACTGAATGATGTATTTCGATCCTATAACTTTAATTTTCACCCAACAAGTARTATCGAAGGTCCTACATGCATTTTTGGAGGGAATTCTAGTTGGATCTGCACTCGACATAAATTTGCAACTTGAGATGTAGGAAGATCATGTACAACAAGAAACTTAGCAAGTTTCAAAACTCAATTTGGGTGATTTTGAAGGTTAGGGAGTGCATTTTACTTCCAAGMGAGTGCAATTTTCAATATACCATGTTTTAGCCCAGAATGTAAATTTSAAGCAAACAATAAGATTTATAAGGACTTGGTTAGTGTTTTAATGATTGAATGAAGTCTTTCCTAAGGTATTATGTCTTCACCTTGAATGAAGTCTTGGTTATTGTAGGTATTGTATGGATTAGGAAAAGGTGCTCCAATCCAACTTCCAAAGTCCTCTAAAATGTCAAATGATTTCATTGGTGAGATGGATGTGCTAACTTACAATTGTTCTCACCAATTGTGCAAAACTTAAATAAATCCAAGGCCTAAAGCCATAAAGATCCACAACCTAGAAATGAACCAAGAGCAAGGTTGAGAACTAATGTCAAAGTGAAGAAAAGAACCAACACCAAAGTGAAATCGAATGACTAAATCTAAGTTACAAGACTAAAAAGTGAATACAAAAATCCTAAAAAGGTACTACAAAGTATATGCATTTCTTTGGAATATATTCCCAAAACCAACAAGTATTTTCAACTCTTTCCCACCTATTTAACAACAAATATAGAAGAGCAACAAAACAAAATAACCCAACTAAATATCAACCAACTTATCATCACTTGGAAATAGAGAAAAACTAACATGTTATGCCAAGAAAGAATGAGATACAAAAGATAATGCAAGACAACCAGATTCTGAAATTTATCTCTAGCTAGCTAGCTTTAGCAAGCCATTCTACAATATAAGATGTCAATAATTTATAGATATTTTATATCTCTTCTTTATTCCCATGCCTCTACAACCTCTTTCGAATAATCATACTTCTCAAATGCAATATTAGGGGAAATTTTAAAATTCATCTTCCAAAACTGCAACACTAAGTCTCTCTCTTTTTGTCTCCTTTTGAGTTATAGAAAAGCACAAAGTAAAAGATGTCCAAAAAGTGATTCATAATATTCATTTAAACAACAAAGTCTTATACCATCTCTTACTCTACCTAGAAATCCTAGATATAGAAATTAAAATTTATATTAATTTCCATTAAATACCAAAATAGGTCAAATGAGAAGTGATAACAACCAACAATAGTAACCCAACCAAAACAGGAGTTATAAATCAACATCCTTGAATTCACAGTAATATTTTAGTGGTATCTCAAGGGAAGTTATAAAAGGCTACATATCTTTAGGCACTACCCATAAATCACGATTGGATACTAAATATATGGGATCCTCTATGCTAAAGAGTATTAAGAAAGATAAAAAGTACTTCATCCTCTTTCCATTTGACTGAAGGCTATAAGACTTGACAATTGTTTAAATGAAGACTAAAAAATGTATATTGATGTTTTTCCATAGACTAGCTTATAAAGTTATAACATATGTGACTGTTAACTTATATCTTAACTACGAGAAAGCATAAGTAATTGGATTCCATTTACAAGTAGAGAAAGAAGATCATTATAAGACTAGAAACACCTACCAGAACCTGTGATGGTTCCCTTCACCGATGTATGTTCCCAACCAAACATAATGATGATCAAATCCAAGAACACATTTTCCACAATCATAACAATGTTTTTATCTCGAAGGGTGCATAATCGACAAAAATAAAACATCAAAAAGACTTCTGAATAAAATGTAATTCGAGCGAAATTAATAGCAAGAGCTATCATAGTGTACACATCAAAACAATAAAAGGATTTTGAATAAAATGTAATCAATTTGTGTATGCAATGGAATTGAAAAGCTCTAGAAAACATCTTAATTGAATAACAATAAATATGAACATGGTACATAACAMTGTTAATAAACTTAGATGAATAACAAAGATATAAATAAGTCGGCAATCACTAAATCYTCAGTTCAATGAGCACCAATRCTTAATTCCATAAMATATCTAAAAATCTTTGAATGTCATAACATACAATGGAAAGAASAAAMTTGAGGTTTAAGTACGCCAAGATAAACTCYGTCTCATAGCACTGACATGTTMARAAAATGTGGACCTTGCCTATAATAAAAACACATTTTTGAATAATTTCATAGATTGTAGTTGTTCTCCATTGATAGGAAACCTCTGGTAATGTCTCAGTCAAAGTTTAAAGATTAACATTAGTCAYATCAACTTTGGTTCCACATAAAAAAATTATCAAAGTTGTATAAACAGAGGCATAGAACACAAGACCATAAGAAAGTTCATTGAATAGAGATTGTTATTTTTATAGTTMGACTTGTAACCTCCTCTAAAAACCCATCGAAAAGACAAAAATTAAATATTTAAAGAACCAACAGAGAAACCACAAATCAAGGGTTTCATAATTTTCTCTCATCTTACCTATGAAAAATTGGTTTTTGCGCACTCTTTTAGTCCACTTTTGGAAGTCAGTGTCAGCGAATCCTGCTTCTATGAGAGAATATATCCAACTCTAGATAAAGAATGAAATGATATTTAAGATTTGCGGAGGATTTTTCTTTCAACTTTTCATTTAGATACCTAGAACATGAAATTGGAGCTAATGATTGTTGGAAACCTAATTTATAGCAGACGAGGAGGACGAAAATGCTTCCAGAAATCTTGATAGCTAAAAATTGTGGCGAGGAAGGTTCTAGACCAACTTTTAAGGTAAAAATTGGGGTGAGGAAGGTTGTGGCCCAAATTTTAAGCTAAAAATCGAGGTGAATGGAAGGTTTTGGCCCAAATTTTAGCAAGTGAAAATTAATTTTTTTCCTCTTTGTGGTAAATACACCATGCGCTAACCCTTTAAACATTAATTTTTTTTAAATAAATGGAGGGTGAATGATAATAAAGCTCTCCATCTCTCTCCATCACAAAACATTCACCCCATCAAAATTCGAAACCCCTTGATTTCTCCCATGAGAGAAATTTCTCCCCTAAAATCACCTATCCATTCAAGTCTACACTCCCTAGAAAATTGTATAGGGTTCCAATCCAAATTCCTTTCATTAAGACCATCTCAGATCTAACCATATTGGACGAATCCTTTTGAAATAGAGTGTGCACTCCAACATCACTCATCTTGCTAGCATATATTAGGTTTCTTTCCAAACCCAGAATGTGTAGCACACTTGGAAGGGTTCTACACCTCCCATCCTACAGTATTAGTTGAACTCTTCCCCTTATGATAATTATGGTTGTCGATTCGTCCCCTAAGAATACTTCTCCTCCTTTATATCGTTCATATTTGCAGAACCATTCTTTATGTGGTGTCATATGATAGGATTCTCCTGAGTCAATCAACCAAACATCTTGAACTAACTGTGTACTGGTCAATGCTAGGTACACATCGCCTCCCTTATATGGAGTCATCTTTTTGTCATTCAACTACTTCTCATCAGATGCGATATTGACTTCCATCGCCTTCGACTTGCAGTCCTTTTTGTAATGCCCAACTTTACCGCATTTTCAATGTCTTCTTGTCGACTGAATCAAGGATACATATCTACCCTTCGACTTAGACTCTATACCTGAGAATTTTCCTTTATCTCTATCAACCGATCAACATCTCACCACAAAAGCATCTTTGGTTGATCCTTCCATGTTCTTCCTTCCCATTTCTTCTCACGATAAATATGTAACCATGTCTTCTAGAGATAATGTGGTTGTACTACTCCCTACAGCCACGACTAAGCTATCCCAGGAGTTTGTAAAAGAAAACAATAGGCTAATACACTTCTCCTCCTTAGTGATTTTAATATCCACAGAAGATAACTGACTTATAATGGTATTAAACACATTTAAGTGCTCAGTCATTGAACTTCCATCACTCATTCTAAGAAGATACAATTTCTTTCTAAGAAACAACTTGTTTACTAGGGATTTCAACTCGTACAAGCTTCCCAACTTGTCCCACAGTTTCTTGGTTGAATCTTCACCTAAGAAATTCAGCAACACTGAATCTGCAAGACAAAGTTGAATCGTTCTCTTTGCTCTTCTTTCTAGTTTCTCCCATTCTTTCGTCGACATACCTACCAGCATGGTACCTAGACATATTGTTGTCCATTGTTCTTGATCTACGAGGAGATCTTCAATTTTAAGCTTCCAAAGCTCAAAATTATGGCCATTGAATTTTTTGATCTCTATTCTCGAACTGTTCACCATTCTTTAACACAATCTTTAGCACAATCTTTAAATATTTCTAACTTACGACTCTTATTGTACCTAGGGTTTAGCTTAGATCCAATATTTTAAAGCTAAGCTCTAATACCACATGTTAAGAAATGAGACACACTTCCACGCTAAACCTTCCATAAGAGAGGAAGAAAGATTTAATTAAGAAAGTAAATGACACAACAAGCTTACAGTACACAGAGATTTTACCCTGGAAACCCAAACTAGAAAAACCAACATTCCTTGAGTGTACTGCTCCTTGTTGTCTTATTTATTCAAAATAAAAGGTTACATGTCTAACATTGGTCCAAACCTAAGACACAATCAACATCATAACCTCTTTCTTATGAAAAAACAACCTTGTATCAAATTCGTCTTACATCTACATGACCAACAACCTCTATGATTATTGATTGACTCATTGATCAACCTTTTTGGCCTTACAAAACACCTTATTGATATGCTTTACAATAGGGAAAACACTAAATAAAATGGCACCCCAAAATAGTTATAGATCCATGCAGATCATTGGCTACAAATCCCGTGAATCTTAAGATTCTGTTACAGTTGAATACCAAGTTGTATTACCATCGACTACTAGTCAACCTTCATTCGGTCTTTAGTCAGTTGCCACACTCCCACCTGTCGATCTCTTGTTGGTTGACCTCTTCGACTTGTTGTCGATTTCCTTACCATATCAAACCTGCACCTCGACCTTCAACTTTGACTTTACCTGGTTGACTAGCCTTGACCTTCGACTTTCTTTCAATCCACCTTGACTTTCTCTTTACCCGGTCGAACCACCTCGACCTTCAACTTCGACTGTTAGTCGATCCACCTCGACTTTCATTGCAAAGAATATAACAACCGAACACTTATATGGTTATATGTGTTTATCCCCTTGAATTCCTATTAGCCCATATGTTCTGAGCCTTAGAATACCCAATCCCTTTCTACTCTAGAATACTCAGTGACCAACCCTCCTCACTCTCTCTCAAATTTCATTTCTGGGTTTGGATATTTGGTTGAAGTTATTGAAACTCAA
>JASDQU010102028.1:122092-141713 GCA_032191745.1 Picea mariana
ATAAACCTGCAGACCTTCTCACACTTGAAAAGAAAGCATCAACGACAAAAGGTGGGGTGGTATTGCCACCCCGCAAAATAATACATGTATACATATGAGATAAAACAATCAAGATACATATAAGGAAACAAACAATGAATGCAGATGGTATAATACACGGAAATTCCTACCTACTCATACTTACCTGTACCGTCATGTGTCTAGAGAGTAGTAACGCTTGATATGTAAAGCATTCACTGGCAATTTCAGAATCTCTCCTTCCATTGTCTCCAGGTTGAACGAATTTGTACCTGCACAATTCTTGATCTTATAAAGGCCTCCCCATAGGCTGTCAAATTTTTTGTGCATGCCAGGTTTCTCTTTTATTTTATCCCACAACAGGACAAGATCTCCTACAGTGAAACTTCTTTCCTTGGCTTTGTGATCAAAAGTGTTCTTTATCTTCTCTTGGTTCCTTGTCATTTGACCCAAGGCATTTCTTCGAGTTTCGTCTAATTCTATCAACTGATTTATTCTTCCTTGGATTGCTTCTGCATCTGTGTCATATTGTTGTGTGAATCGGAGGATAGGAATTTGGAGGTTCATAGGGAGTTTTGCTTCAAGTCCATATACCAGCTCAAAAGGAGTTTTCCCTGTGGACGTCTTTGTTGTTATTCGATCTGCCCATACTGCATACTTTATTTTACTATCCCATGATTTCTTATTTTCTCCGACAACATTTTTTAGGATATTCATGAGATTCTTGTAGGTTGATTCTGCTAGTCCATTCCCCTATGGGTAATAGTTTGAGGAATCGGATAGGGTAATTCCATATTTGAAACAAAACTCTACCAACGCATAGGAACTGAAAGCTTTGGCATTATCCGTAGTGATCTTGGAAGGTAACCCAAACCTCGTTATGATCCGATCTTCTAAGAAGTTCATGACAACCTCTTCGGTGGCCTTCTTTGTAGGAATTGATTCAACCCATCTGGTGAAATTTTCTGTGGTTGTCAGGATCCATCGATAGCCATTACTCGAATTGTCTTTAAATTCACCAATAAAATCCAGACCCCACTGCTGAAATGGTGCTTCCACTACTACTGGTTTCAAAGGTTGGGCTGGAAGCTTTGGTTTGCCGGTGAAGTATTGGCAAGGTTGGCAAGATCGAATGTGTTGATAAGCCTCTGAAAAAAGTGTTGGCCAATAATAACCAGCCCTCAAAATCTTGTGGGAAGTAGTACGTGCAACAAAATGTCCACCGCAATGCCCAGAGTGCAATGCCCAGAGTGTAATTCCTCCAAGATTTTCTTTGCCTCATCCTTGTTCACGCATCGAAGTATAATGCCATCAGGATTCTTCCACCCAAGTCCGTCTTTGGTCAGGCAATACTTCATAGCTTTCAACCTCAAACCTCTCCTCTTGTAATCTACCAGGTGATCAGGACAAGACAAGTTCTTCAGATAATAAACTATGTTAGAATACCACTCATCATGTTCTAGTTCACTGACTACTACATTCACCTGCTCCTTTTCACCCATCTGTATGGATTCCTGATTGCTTTCAGTCAGCATTTGGGCCAAACCTTGTCCCTTTATTATCTTGGTGGGTTTTATCTCTAAGTCATACTCTTGGATTTTTGAAACCCACTTTCCTCGAGTGCCCATACAGTCTTGTTGTGACAAAACATCCTTCACGACTGGATACGGGACATAAGCCTTGATTTTATTATAGCCGATGTAATTTCTGAAGTGCTTGAGGGACTTGACCAAAGCATAAGCCCGCTTTTCTGTGATGGAGTAGTTCAATTCTGAGTCTCTCAGGACTTTTCTCATAAAGGCTACAGGATGTTCAAAGTTGTCGGCATCTTTCCACATCAATACACCTGCAATAGTGTTCTGAGATGCAAATGAGAAAATTATAAAATCTCGTGAAAAATCAGGACTGATCAAGACAGGGGATTGAGAGATGGCGTTCTTGATATCTTCAAAAGATCTATCAGTCTCATTTCCCCATATGAAAGCAACATCCTTCTTTAGCAGAGCGCTTAATGGTTTTATCCTTTCAGCAAAGTTAGGCACGAATCTGCGGATGAAGTTGATTTTTCCAAGAAAATATTGTAGGGATTTCTTGTTGACTGGAGGACGAACGCATTTTATGGATTGGACTCTTTCAGGATCAATGGAGACTCCCCCTGGTGAGGCCATGTGTCCCAACAGTTTTCCTTCGTCAATCCCAAAAACAGACTTCTTAGGATTTAGTGAGATGCCATACTTCCTACATCGTTCAAAAACAATCCTGAGGTGGGAGAGATGGTCTTTCCTTTCTTTGGACACAACTGTGAGGTCATCTTGGTAAATTTCTATGATCTTCTGTATGAGGTCTCTAAAGGAAAAGTCCATTGCTCTCTGAAAGGTGGCACCTGCATTCATAAGGCCAAATGGCATTCTTAAGTACATAAAAGTTCCCCAGGGCGTAGTAAACGCAGTCTTGAGTTGATCCTCTCTTTTGAGTAAAACTTGGTTGTATCCCGAGAATCCATCCAGCATTGACATCATTCCTACTCCTGTGACTCGTTGAAGTAGATGTTCCATGTTTGGGAGAGGATAATTATCCTTTAACGACAACTGGTTGAGGTTGCGGAAATCAACACATAGGCGGATATCGCCATTTTTTTTTCCCGAACAACTACTAGATTTGATATCCAAGAAGAATACCTGATTGGGGCTATGATACCAGCGTCAACCATCTTTTGGAGTTCCTTTTGTATCTGTCTAGATAACTTTGGGTTGATGTGCCTTAACTTCTGTCGAAATGGCTTGGCTCCTTCCACCAAGGGTATAGCATGCTGGATAATGTCTCCTCTATAGGCCTTTAACTCATCACAGTTCCAAGCAAAGGTATCTCTGAATTCCCTAATGAGCTCCAGTATTTCCTTCCTCTCTTTCTCGGTAGTCCCCTTCCCTATATTGACCATTCTTGGGTCTATTTTAGTACCAATGTTGAATTCCAAGGCTTCCTCAGCTTGCTTGTTGGTTCTTTTCCCTTTGAAAACATCATGTCTGTCAAATAGATTCTCCAGAGGAATACAACCTTTCGGTAAAGTATTGTTTTGCAGTTTGATGATTTCCAAGTCCATAGAATCAGCTAGGAAAGAAACTTGTGTATCTGTGAATTCTTTGCTATTCTCCATGAATCTGATAATTTGATCGTTGTCTTCGAAAACCTGCCAGTGCTCTAGATTGTCGGGGATAGAAGGTCTAAAAAGAACCTCCATTTTGAACTGATCATGAAGAGGTCCTTCGCATGGTTGCAGAGTGGAAGCTGAGACAGCCAGAGCATCGGCCACATGGTTTTCTTCTCGAGGAACAACTTCAATTGATATATTTTTAAAGGATTTTGAAAGAGTTTGAACTACATCTCGATACTTCTTTAACTTCTCGTTCTTAGTTGCAAATCTCATAAGAAATTGCAAAACGATGAGGTCTGAGTCACCCTTCACCTCCAATATTGTGGCTCCTTTATCTATTGCCAGATTGAGTCCTAGAATCAAAGCTTCATATTCAGCCACATTGTTAGTGCAATGGAATTCCAGCCTATATGAATGGTAGAATATCTCACCTGACGGATCTGTCAAGACTATTCCAACACCCGATACAAAACTTGAATGTGAGCCATCGAATTCTAAGGTCCAGATTCCTTCTGTTTCTTCAACTGTGTCCATATCCAACTTTCCTTCTTGAATGAACCAATCATTTAGACCGCTATTGATGCATAAAAGTTGGTCATCTATCTCATCAGGGTTTTCAACCGGTGATCCAACAAAGGGTTCATTGTAGATGGTATGAAATCCTCCTTCAAGATGAGGGATGATGGCTCCAGACTGCTCTTTGTGAATGCTTCCATTCAAGTGCTCAATAAGATCATTACTGATGATAATCCCGAAATTGTTAATATCGTCCACAACAACCACATTTATCAAGAAAGGAGCGCTAGGACAGGAGTCAAAGGCTATCTCAAGATTGTTAATGACTCCCTTCGCGAAATTGTCTCTGGTATTAGCTCATGAAATTTTTAGGCCCAATTGTTGCGTAACCTCTTCTGTCATTATATTGGATTTGGCCTCTGGGTGCAGTAGACAATTGTGGAGGAGAAAATCATTGACTCGGAGGGAGATGTAAAAGGGTTTGAACTCATATTTTTAGAAAGTGGGTCTCCCACTTGATGAATAAAGAGAGAGAAGTCTTGAGAGGGACTTGGCTCCAAGTTTTTTTGTGACGCACCCCTATCTTCGTCCTTTGGATGGGCCTTCTTCAATGGAGGTTCTTGGGAAGAGATATCACTCTTATGAGAAAGACTCCATTTCCTTTTGGTAGGAGCTAATTCAATTTGGAGGACGCTTGGAGGCTCAAGCTCTGCCATGGGTTCATTGCCTGGATCCCATAGTTCACAACTCATGTTTCTTTGTTCAATGTAGTCATAAAAATCAAGATTTTTCTCAATCTGAAAGGCCATATCTTGTGCTTCTTCCACGGTTGTTGGTGACCGGTCCCTAACTCTGAATTGCAAGGTTCCTTCTAAGGAGGACAGGTATTGATCGATGATGGCTTGTTTTGAACCAACCTTTGACCGGATCTTTTTAAGGACAAGATTGAACCTATCAGTGAAATCTCTTGTACTTTCACAAGGTCCCTTGCAAAGGTTGAGGTATTGGGAAAAAGAGTCTTGTGAATGTTCATTATCACACCACCTTATCTTAAAGGCCTTTTGCAGCTCTTCAATGTTTTTTATGCTTCCCTTGGGATATCCATCAATCCAAACTTTAGCATCTCCTGTGAGATAACTCTCAAAGAGCCTCATAAAGACATCAGGGTGGTCTTGACTGGCCAAATGAAAGTCAATACTATCGCAAAAATGGGTCCAATGTGAGTTTCCAGAGGTACCCTTTCCTGAAAAGAAAGTTAGCCAAGAGTTTGCATTTGTGGGCAAATCATGTATCCCACCTTGGATGTTGCTAAAGTCAAAGTAGTTGAAAATTTCGGAATGAGACCACTTGTGATGATTTGGATTGATTGGAGGTATAGGGTTTGTTATAGTGGTGGTTGTCATAGTAGCGAGATTTGAATACAATTTTCCGCTACGAGTCATCATGTTTAAAGGAAGACTCTTTCCAAAAGGTGATTTAATAACAGGTGAATTAGCAGGAGGCTTCCTTCTCAAAGCTAGAGGAGGATTATTGAACCTCCTTTTGGTTTGTGGAGTCGCCAGATAGTTTTCCTGAAACTACCAAAGAATAGGGGGAAAACGTTGTAGTGGAGTTGCCAGGTAAGCTTGTAAGAAAAGGTTTTTGAGGCAAGGCTTACCAAAGGTTTTGTCGTTGAGGAAGATTGACTCAGTGTTCCCCAACAACGACGCCAAAATGTTATCACTCAGTTTGTAGTTTAGGTCAAGTAGCTGGAGGGTAAGGGTCAAACTGGCATAACAGGAGCTTCCCCACCCACTGTCACCTCGATGGGGGGGCTCTTTCTATTTAGGGTGGCTAAGTCCAAGGGAGACGTCCCTGGCAATCTGGGGTTTTGAAAGGGAAAGGTTCAAAGGATTAAGGCTAGTTTCCCCTTCACAGATTACCGCCAAGAAGATAGTCAATTGAAGAACAACCACAGAGAAGGCACCTGCTTGCGAGACAAGACAACAATGATACTAATATGTGCAATACTGGTTAGTACTTCATAGATCAGTGAATATCTATATTTCAATGTATATGAACAATTATAACAGTAAATATTGACGAAGTCAATGTTTGCAATAATGACAATGGCAATATAAATTCCCTTGTCAATAAATACCACAATGATATGGCATCCAATGAAAATGATCAATCCTTGAATTAACTCAATGCATTAAATATCATCAAATGCTCATATACAAAGGTAGCTGCGTCAACATTGCTAGAGATGATGTCAGCTTTTCCTAGGGTTAGTATGATAGACAAGAAGGTCAACATTTTGCAATTTAGCCAATGAAAATTATCAATGTATCAATGTCTATCATTAGACAATCAAGCCACAATATTTTAAATCAACCAAGAGCTTAATAAAGGCATGACGTCATCATTTTTTGCTAGGTTAGTAGACGTTAGGGTTAGTTAGGGTTTCAAAATTGAGAGTTTTGGAAGATTGTTTTAGCACAACAAGCTCAATGTTGGAGAGAAAGACCAGTGCCTTAGGGTATTATGGAGTTAAAAGCAAGGGCAAGATCTCAGGAGGATCAAAATCTAAAGACTAGAGAGTTAGGTTCTATGGTACTGCAATGGCAGGGCCCTAGAATCAAAACCCTAAGGGAAGGAGGCTCATTTCGGTGTTTCTTAAGAAAGGCCTCATGCTCCTTCCTTTCTTTAAATATTCTTGGCAAAACAGCTAGCTTTAAAACACAAATTTAAGGGAGAAAGGTGTTGCAAGAGCAAGGCCCTTCAAACCCTAAAAGTTAAAACCCTAGGTGTAGAATCAACTAGGCCTAGGACGTCACCTTTATTCAACCTATATCTCAAAGCTAACTCAGAAAAAGGATGATTAGTGTAGCAACGACTAGGCTATATATTCCTTAATCAATGGCTAAAACAAGTTTCTCTAACATGGGGACATATAACAAGGACCTACTTGTGTGCTTGCTACCTAGGGTTTCAAGATTTAGCAATATAATAGCAATATAATAACAAATGCGATTTAACCTACAACCATTCATTCAAGAAGTTTTTCATGAAAAATACACTTACAAATCATGAAGAATTCTCATCAAACCCTAGTTGTAAACCTTCCAATGAGAGAAACACCATAATATGCCAAGAAAATCCTCCAAACAAGAGTTGCGCCTCACTTCCAAGAGCCAAAATACCAAGACAAAAGACTAAAAGTGATCTCTCACAAGAGAGTGAGTTATGTTATGTTTAAAATGAGGCCCAACGTCCTCTATTTATACCAATCTTATGACCTTTAATTTAAAAATAGGTCATTAAAACAGTCGACAAGGCTGACCTTTAAAATTTACACTGTTTTTACATTAAATGCTAAAAAATGTCATAATATGAGCTAAAAGGGGGACGTCAAGCCCTTCTGAGGGAGACGTTGGCCCTTTTTGGGCAAGCTCAACATCCAGGAAGCTAAACGTTGGCCCTTCTAGGGCTCCTCCAAGCTGCCACACGTGCCAAATGACCTCAACACCCTGCCACACACTCCAGACAACGTCCAACTCTCTCAGGTGACGTCCTGTCCATCAAAAGCAAACATCCCATCTGCAGTAGGTGATCCCCCCTAGGCCGGGCTCTGCCAAAGTGTCCTGGGTGGAACGTCCTTCCTCCTTCTCATGCAGTGACTCATCACAATGTTGTTCTGTCTCTGCCATCCCAACAACCATCTGATGGGCTCTTCAGCCCCATGGGGGTCCGAGTTAATCATATCCCCATGTGTACCGGTCCACTGGTACCTGTCCATTGGGTATGGTCCTGCACATCAAAAACTACGCCCTCCATGGGCTCATCAGTCCTCGGGATCATAGCAATGTCAATCATGTTTCATCATTAAATTTATCAAATACATGCATGAAATCCCTAGCATATCATCTAAGAGCTCGAAGACATTACACATATCTACTATACAAAGTTGAAGAAACCAACAGAGTAACCTATTGGGCTAATATCCATGAGAAAAAGAAAGTTTCCACAGAGGATCATTCAAGCCATGTACATGAGGTGGTACGGTTTAGGGATGTCTAGTCATAGTAAGACTGGGGGTAGGTATTGTCCGTGGGTGCCTTTGTAGGAGGTGAGCTGTACCCATCATGGATGCACTTTTTCAAGCCCCTTCATTGCCTTTATTCTTTATTTATTGCTTTTCTTTCTTTTTAAGTTCAAAGTCTGACTAGAGGACACTGCCTTGGCGTGGTGACCAGAGCTGACAGTGTTACCCACTGGTATCTTTGCAGAAATGATAAGNAGTCATAGTAAGACTGGGGGTAGGTATTGTCCGTGGGTGCCTTTGTAGGAGGTGAGCTGTACCCATCATGGATGCACTTTTTCAAGCCCCTTCATTGCCTTTATTCTTTATTTATTGCTTTTCTTTCTTTTTTACTTCAAGGTCTGACTAGAGGACACTGCCTTGGCGTGGTGACCAGAGCTGACAGTGTTACCCACTGGTATCTTTGCAGAAATGATAAGGCTGGCTCGTGATGAGACCCCCTTTGCCTTGGCCATGTAACCAAAGGTCATTGCCCTGGCGTGGTGACCAGATAATGACAATGTCATACTGCTGGATACTTATGAACATAATGGGCCGGCTCGTGATGAGACCTCCCATCCTCTTGGTTAGGTATTATTTTATTATTTTTCTTAGGGTCCCTTTAGTTTCTTATCGAGAGGCCTTTTATTGCCTTCTCGGGGATTCCTGGGCGAAGCATCTCTAGGTTTCATTTCTTATGGATTTTATCTTTTACCAGCTGCTTTTACCCCTTGGGCCTTTAGCCCCTTCTTCCCACAGGACGAAGTGTAACCCTCAAAAGGTCATCCTAATGTCCAGACTAGGGGAATGGGATGGATGTGTGGGAGATAAGATGTAAAATGATAGAATGATGAGAGCGGACGATGGCT
Organism: Picea mariana; assembly: GCA_032191745.1. NCBI lineage: Eukaryota > Viridiplantae > Streptophyta > Pinopsida > Pinales > Pinaceae > Picea > Picea mariana. The sequence goes on from JASDQU010102028.1 coordinate 130,710, forward strand.
TTGCAAATCCCCCCTGGTGGCTAACCAAAACCCATGAACACAAGCTTGCTTAGGTCACCCCGTTAATCCCCCAARCAATGGTCAAGTGGATTAGTGTAAGATCCAAGTAGTTATTAGAAATGTAAGGAACCTGATGCATATATAAGAAGTTTATAATGATCAAACATGACACATACCATGATACCTTGGACCAATTACCTTATAAAGCAAGAGTCTTCTCTAATGCAGGTCCAAGCCGATGGTGATGGATGATGCTGCTGCTAACAGGACAAGTCTGACGAAGAAGAAGAAGAATGGGCCCTCCAGGGCCATGCTCAGATCAATCCTGCTCTCGGTACTTCATGTCTATTACCTGTGGGCCTCGAGACATGATCTCCTAGTTATCCCTAGATATCGGGGATAACAGGGGCCACTGCTCTTGAACCCCCATGCAAGGGGGATATTTCCTCCCCGTGACCCTGCAAGGGGGGGCCTAGTGCCCCCCCCTCAAATACCCCATGCACGATCGACACAACATAGCAGGCCTTACATCTAGTTGTGAAAATAATATAACACATACCCAACATTCTCCCACTTGTTGTCTTCTTTGCATATAAGGGTTTATAGGGTTACATAGTCAACAATCTAGGGAAACAATGCCCATGGATCCTCTACACCAAGAGAACTTCTTAGTGCTCACATATTTTTTTAATGAATCTGCAGCATTCTTCAAAGTGTCCACCTTCATCAACAACACTTTCTTTTCTTCGACCATTTCTCTCACAAAGTGATATTGAATATCATTATGCTTTGTATTTGAATGATAAGTCAGGTTCTTCTCCATAAAAATTGCACTTTGACTGTCACAATCTATCGTTACATCTTGTTGTACCAACCAAATACCTGAACATAATCTTTGTAACCATACTTCTTCCTTACTTTCATGAGTGGTTTCCATGTATTCAACTTTTAGAGTTGAAAGTGTCACCACAACTTGTCTTTTTCTCATCCAACTGATTTCTCTTCCAAACATGTTAAACACATACCCACTTGTAGATCTCCTACGATCTAGATATCCAACCCAGTCTGCATCCACAAATCCATTTATGTCCAACACTCTATCCAATTTTGGTCTTCCTTGGTAGAACAATTCATAGATAGCAGTGCCATGCAAATACCTGAAAACCCTTTTTAGTGTTGTCCAATGCTCCTTCCCTGGTTTTGACATATACTTGCTCAAAACTCCCACTACATGTGAAATGTTCGGTCTAGTACAGACCATTGCATACATCAAACTTCCAAATTCACTCGCATACGGAACATGAGACATGTCCTCCTCCTCTTCCTATGTCTTGGGACATTGATCCACATATAAATTTACACCAACAAGAATAGGGACCTTGAATTGTTTACATTCTTGCATATTAATCCTCTGCAATATTGTCTTGACATATTTTCTTTGATTTAACCAGAGTTTCCTCTTTTTCTAATCTCTTTTAATTTCCATGCCCAAAATGAAATTTTAATCACCGAGATCCTTCATGTCAAATTTAGAGGACAATTGAGTTTTCACATCCTGGATAATCTCCTTGTTATTTCCTATCAACAACATGTCATACACATACAAGACCAAATAAATCAAATGATCACCAATTAATTTAAAATACACACAGTGATCCTCTTTGCTTCTTGTGAAGCCAAGTCCCAACATATAAGTATCACATTTTTGATACCACATCCTTGGTCATTGTTTTAAACCATACATGGACTTTTTCAGCTTGCATACCAACTCCTTCTTTCCATTCACAACAAAACCTTATGGCTGCTTCATACATATTTCTTCTTCCAGATACCCATGTAGGAATATTGTCTTCACATTCATCTATTCTACTTCAAAATAAAAAGCAACAACAATAGATAACAAAAATCTTATAGAAGTTAAATTGGCAACAAGAGAAAAAATCTCACCAAAATCAATTCCCTCAACTTGGAAATAACCTTTTGCTACTAACCGAGCTTTGTATTTCTCTACTTTTCCTTATGCATTCAGATTCTTTTTAAATACCCATTTTCTTCCAATGGGATTTCTTCCAGTTGGAAACTCCACTAGATCCCAAGCCTCATTCTTATCCAAGGCTACCATTTCTTCATCCATGGCCTTTTTTCAGATCTTTCCATCCTATGAATCCACTGCCTCCCTGACATTTATAGGATCATCATTAGTAATAGACAAAGAAAAAAATGAACGAAAATCAGATGGAGTACACCTTTCTGGTATTCTTCTTTCTCGAACCGATCTCCTCAATACTGGAGTATGAGGATCTTCTTATTCTGATTCCTGTTCTTCTGTAGAGTCTAATTCATCATCCTTTAAATAAAACTCTATTTTCTCTGGTTCTTCCTTACTTGGTAGGATTTATTGTTTAACAACATCCTTCATTTCTCTAAATACCACATCTCGACTATACACAATCTTCTTAGTTTCTAGGTTCCAAAGCTTATAACCTTTGAGGCCATCTTTATACCCAATAAAGATACATTGTTCAACCTTCTTATCTATCTTACTCTTGTTTTCCTTTGGAACATAAACATAGGCCTCATAGCCAAATACCTTGAGATGTGTGAGAGAAGATTTCTTACCAATCCATACCTCTTGTGGAGTCTTTTCATCCAATGATGATGAGGGTGATCTGTTGACCAGGTAACATGAAGTACCCACAACCTCTGCCTAGAATTCTTTCCCTAACTCAACACCATTGAGCATGCACCTTGCATTTTCCAACAACATCCTGTTCATCCTTTCTACAACTCCATTCTGATAAGGTGTATATGGAGTAGTCTTATTCCTTGCTATACCACACTTCTTACAAAATTCTTCAAATTCATTCCCGTAGAACTCTCCACCATTATCTATCCTCAACACCTTAATTATTTTCTCTGTTTGATTCTCAACAAGAGCCTTAAACTCTTTAAACATGTCAAAGACTTCATATTTCATCTTGAGGAAATATATCCAAGTATTCCTCAATAAGTCATCTATAAATGAGACATAGTACAAATATTTTCTCAATGATGGAACCGACATAGGTCCAAACACATCACTGTGAACAAGTTGTAAAATTCCTTCTGCCCTTGTTGCACAAGAGGGGAATCTTACTCGATTCTGCTTCCCATATACACAATGTTCACATAAATCAAAATCCAGAGAGAAATTAGACATACCTTCAACCATACATTTACCGTGTAGCAGTCGAAGACCCTTCTCTTTAATATGCCCTAGTATTTGATGCTACATCATAACATTTTCCATAGAGACTGTAGGAGTTCATTCTTCTTCAAATCCAATGTCAGAAACAATGGAACTATTACACCCATCACTAATAGTGCTTCCTTGTAGCTTATACATATTTCCAAATTGAACTCCCTTCAGTAAAACCATTCTCCTCGAACCATCCTGCAGGTTTCCTTTTCAAATATTGTTTTTACCACTGGATCGTCCATTTTTCTTACAGAAATCAAATTTCTGGCCAAACCTGGGATGTGAAAAACACCAGGTAGTGTTCTAATCCTTCCATATATGAGCCTCAACTTGACTTTTCCTCATCCTATGATTTTAGTTGTCGAGTCATCACCTAGGAAAACATTACCTCCATCATACCTTTCATATTCATATAACCACTCCCTGGGGGGATTCATATGAAAGGATGCACCTAATTCAACCAACCATTCCTCATGATCTACATGTGTTCTTGAAGAATCCAAGTACACCTCCCCTTCTTCTTCCTTGGAGGTATTTTCTTCTGTAGAAGGAGATTCTTCAAATCCCTTCTTTTTCTCAACTTTGGATCTACATTGCTTCTTGTAGTGCCCTTATTTTCCACATCTCCAGCATACCTTTACAAAATTTCCAGGAGACTTTGATCTTCCCTTAGACTTAGATCTCCCACTTGAGGACTTAGATCTATTTATTTCCTGGGAGTATCCTCTTGCAAATAATGCATCTGTGCTTTGTCCTTCCATGTTATTCCGTCTCATATCCTTTGACAACAAGGATGCGACCACTTCATCAAACTTCAAGGAAATCATATTACTACCTATGGCCATGTTGGAGGCAGGACAAAGGCCAAAGCGGAAAATCAAGGTATTTTTGGGAAATAAAGTATGCATAAGGAAAACGACAGCTAGAAGGAAAAACAACACACACGCATGAAAGAAAAACAACAGCTGGAAGGAACAATAACAGGCACGCATGGGAGGAAGACCTAACGATGGTAGGGTTAGGGTTTTGGGTAATGCATTGTTATGGTTGAAGAGCCAAAAATGTATAAATATAGATACTTAGGTATCATAGAGGGTTCAGGGTTTTTGTTATTATTGTTCAGAGGTTACGGAGACAAGTCGATATTGTAGCGAACTGATATGTAATATTTTGCTGTATGATCCATTTTATAAGTTTTTGAGCTAGAGGAGATGAGGGAGGGAAGATCTTGAGGGTTAGATCGTAGGCTGAGGATCCTGGTGCGATCTATTTTGCCTCATATAGATCTTACCCGAATGTGGAGGATTGTAAAGCGCACATCGTTGCAGATGCGGAAATACCATAATAAAAAAGCCAAGAGACAAATTTGTGGATGTAGCCCAGGAGGGGGTGAACCACGGTAATAATTGTGTTGTGTGATGAATGCATGTTTATATTTATCATCTTTTCAGTGGTTATGGCTATGCTTAATGAATGAGTTGTTATATTTTCTGCGTATTCGCAAATGACAGTATATTGCATTTACAGTTATAATAATGGTTCAATATTCATTCCTCATATCTCACACTCAATCCTAGGCTGTAAACAAATGAGTTTTACAGCCACCCATTAAATCTATCTCGGGTGATACTGCACAATGCATCATGTGTGTTGTGTTGCCTTCTAGTTTACCAGGAGGGCCGATAGTTTTAGAGGATTTGTTGGAAACCCGAATAGACATGAACCCTGGTTCAACAAAATCAGACAGTATAGGAGAATAGTAACCAACAAATGGTTTCATTGCCATTGGTAGGAACAAGAGAGGATTGAGTAGATGAGATAAGTTGAAGACCTGTCGGAGGCAGATTAAGAAAAGGTTAGGGAAGAGAGCAATGAGCCATTAAAAAGGGGATGTTGAGACCGTGGAATCCCACAAAAGCATAGATCAAAAGCTGGTTAAGAACAAAAGAGCTAGAGTTTTCACAGAAAGAGAATAGAAACCCTAGAGTAACACCTCGCAAGTATCTTGAGAAATACATGTTTAGTGATTTGCATGAAGTCTTTTTCTGCAATTTTCCACACTTATTGCAGGAGTGGATACTAAGGTTGAAGGATAACCACGCAACGAACCAGATTCGACAGCTCGAGTGGACCCCAGTACAGATTGAACAATTGCAATAGGTGAACAAAAAGTTCACCCACGTAGTATAATTTTGGCTTGACAGTATTGTGGCAGGGTTTATAACAGAGTTTGCAGTAGACACAATGAAGTTTTATAGCGCAATGGAGCAAGAGTTTCTACTAGGACCTTGAGGAAGGTACATTCGATCACCGTAAACTTGTATACTTCTATTAAGATACTGCTGTATAATAAAGGTGTAATGACAATGGATTCAGACAACTAAKCTTCCTTGYGTGCACGGGGGAAGGGGGGAAGCACTGACAGAAAGAGGATAAATGGAAGGAGGAAAGGATAAGGGAAAGAAAGAGGAACCCTTGGACCTGATCATGATGGACGATGACCATATCAAGCATATCAYGGCGACAGCTGGAAAGACGCATAGTGGAGTACCTTACCAATACAAGGTGAATACCAATAAGAGATTCGTAGCCGYGAGGGAAGGCTTGGCGAGTGATGAGGAAGAGGTAGAGGATCTTCGGGCTGTGGAGAAGATTAAGGAAATCCTGCGCACAACATATGAGAGGAGGACAAGAGGTCCAAGAACGAGAAGAGAAGGCAACAATCCTATCCATATTAATGTCACTGTGGAACCCATAAACCCATGTGAGACTAATACACCAAAGAGAACACCACCGTTTAGAAAACCGAAGTCAATAAGCAGTAAGACAAAAGGAAGTACATCTACACAAGGAACAACAACTGGAGGAGCCAGTTCAGGTAGCACTAGTGAAGTATATACACCGCACGAAGGTAGTAGTTCAATGTTCAGAATGGCATGACATGATCCCACCATCAGGTTACCATAATTTCGAGGAGAAGCAACAAAAGACCCTGAGAAACACTTGTTCATTTTTGCAAATATTTGGGAAACAAAACAGATCATTGATGAAGATACCAAACTTGCGCAGCTAGCTATTATGCTAAGAGACCATGCACTAGAATGGTACATGAGTTTAGATGCAAACAATGCCACTGGAATGACAAGGACACTGATAGACATTAAGAAGTTACTGATAAATGAGTTTCAGAAGCCAAGTTCAGAGGATCAGTACATGAACGAGATGATCGAAATAAGACAGAATCTGAGAGAATCCATATGGGATATTGACCATAGATTCAAGAGACTGAAGGGGAAGTTGAAGTATCTCATGACCAAGATGTAGCATAGACACTTATTTGTCAATTCACTATTACCACACTTAAAGTATCCACTGCGACAACATAAGTTCTAGATGCAGGTAGAGGCTCTGCAGGAAACCTTGCAACTGGAAGAGAACCAGTACCAGCAGATAGACCCAACCATTGAAGAACTAAAGGAGGATCTGAAGAATTTAATGTTTTAGCTAAACCAGAATAAGAACAAGGAAAAATGAGAAGTTGTTTGGTGTACTACCTGTAGGACAGAAGGATACCACAAGAATGAATGTCCAACATTCACGAAATATATGGCAGCAGGAATGCCAATTCTGTTACCAACAGGAGGACTATGGTGTGAAATCTGCAAGAAACTGGGTCATGACCCTTGTCACTGCACGATGATGCAAAAATACAAAACAATCCCAAAGAGTTCATATTGCACCTTTTGCAAGTCAGTGGGCCATGATGATAAATATTGTAGAACCATGGAGTTGATGCGAGAAAGGACATCAAATGCATATAGAGTGCAGGCATAAATGATGATTGGGCAAGCCACACCACAATTTAATAAAGTTACTGTTATCGCGCAGTTTGTAATTAAGGTCACAGGCTACAGGATAGTGGACAAACTGGCGTAACAAGAACTTTCCCCACCCACTATCACCTCGATGGGGAGGTTCTTTCTGTTTAGGGAGGTTAGCCCAGGGGAGACGTCCCCGGTAACCTGGGGTTTGAAGAGGCAAAGAATGTAAGGTCAAGAAGTAAGGTTTTCCCTCCTCTCAGGTTACCACTGATATCAGATAATTCGGCTAATCAGCCAATAAAGAAGTGAAGTCCCTGTTGAGAACACCTACCCAGAACAAGACAATAACGATACTATATGTATATTTGCAGGTTATATTTCAAAGGGTTAGTACTTCTAGACTATCTGATTTCATTTAATAAGCAAAATAATAGATAAGATGAGGTCAACGTTTTTGCTAAATAACCCATGCAAGATCACCAATTCATCAATATCTACAAAATGACAAAGCCAACAATATTTTTACTCAATAATAGCTTAATAAATGTTTGACGTCATCTTTAATTGCTTAGTTAGAAGGGTTGCTGCATCAAGTATGACGTCAACCCTAGTTAGTGGCATTAGGTTTAGTTAGGGTTTCAAGAATAAAGTTCTAAAAGATGATTTTGCACACAACAAGCTCAATGTTGTAAGTTTAACCGGTGCCTTAGGGTGAAATGGAGTCAAAGTAAGGGCAAAAGATCTCGGGAGGACTTAAACTTAGAGACTAGAGGGTAGGGTTCCAAGGTGCTGCAATGGCAGGGCCCTAGAATCAAAACCCTAAGGGAAGGAGGCTCATTCCGATGTTGCTTAAGAAAGGCCTCACGCTCCTTCCTCTTTCTCTAAATGAACTTGGCAAAACGGCCAACTTCAAAGTATAGATTTAAGGGAGAAAGTGTTGCAGGGGAAAGGCTTTCAAACCCTAGAAGGTTAAAACCCTAGGTGTAGACTCAACTAGGCCTAGGACGTCTCCTCTTTTCAACCTATAACTTCAATGCTAACTCAGACAAGGAGAGAAAGTGTAGCAACAGCTAGGCTTTATCTTCCTTTATCATTGGCTAAAACAATTTCTCAAACATGGGGACATATAACAATGACCTACTAGTGTGCTTACTACCTAGGGTTTCAAGATTCAACAATATAATAACAAAATGTAAGAGATTACGCCTACAACCATTCACTTAAGAAGTTTTTCATGAAAAATTCACTTACATATCATGAAGAATGCATAATACAACCCTAGTTGTAAACCTTCCATGAGAGAAACACCATAAATGCCAAGAGAAATCCTTCAAGAAGAGTTGCGCCTCACTTTAAAATACCAAGAGCACCAACTAGGGCGCAAGTTTTAGAGATCTCACAAGAGAGTGAGTTCTATTATGTTCAAAATGAGGAAAAAACACCCTCTATTTATACCAATCCATGACCTTTCAATTAAAATTTAGGTCATTAAAACAGTCGACAAGGATGACTACAAAATTTACATTGTTTTTACATTAAATGCTAGAAAAATGACATAATATGAGCAAAAGTGGGACGTCATGCCCTTCTGAGGGAGACGTTGGCCCTTTTTGGGCATATCCAACATCCAGAAGCTAGACGTTGTCCCTTCTAGGGCTCCTCCAAGCTGCCACATGTGCCAAATAGTCTCATCACACTGCCACATGCTCTGGATAATGTCCTGCTCTCCTGGGTGATGTCCTGTCCATCAAAGGGCAAACGTTCCATCTGAAGTGGGTGATCCCCCTTAGGTCGGGCTCTGCCAAAGTGTCCTGGCCGGAACATCCTTATTTCTTCTCGTGCAATGGCTCATCACAATGTTGTCCCATCTCTGTCATCCTAGCAACCATCTAATGGGCTCTTAAGCCCCATGGAGGTCCAAGCTAATCATATCCCCATGTGTACCGGTCCACTAGTACCTGTCCGTCTGGTATGGTCCTGCACATTAAAAACTTCGCCCTTCATGGGCTCATCAGTCCTCGGGATCATAACAATGTCAATCATATTTCATCATTAAATTTATCAAATACATGCATAAAACCCCTAGCATATCCTCTAATAGCTCAAAGACATTACACTGACCTACTATACAAAGTTGAAGAAATAGACAGAACAACCTATTGGGTTGGTATCCATAAGAAGAGGAAAGTTTCCACAGAAGATCATTCAAGCCATGTATATGAAGTGATATGGTCTAAGGATGTCCAGTCATAGTGAAGACCAAGGGTAGGTATTATCCGTGGGTGCCTTTGTAGGAGGTGAGTTGTACCCGTCATGGATGCACTTTTTCCAACCCCCTTTATTGCCTTTATTCTTTATTTATTGCTTTTTCTTTCTTTTTACTTCAAGGTCTGACCAGAGGACACTACCTTGGCATGGTGACCAGAGCTGACAGTGTTACCCACTGGTATTTTCGCAGAAATGATAAGGCTGGCTCGTGATGAGACCCCCTTTCCCTTGGCCATGCAACCAAAGGTCATTGTCATGGCATGATGACCAGATAATGGCAATGTCATACTGCTAGATACCTATGAACATAATGGGCCGGCTCGTGATGAGACCTCCCATCCTCTTGGTTAGGTCTTGTTTTATTATTTTTCTTCGGGTCCCTTTTGTTTCTTGTCGAGAGGCCTTTTATTGCCTTCTTGGGGATCCCTGGGTGAAGCATCTCTAGGTTTTATTTCCTATGGATTTTATCTTTTACCAGCTGCTTTTACCCCCTGGGCCTTGTTTCCATCTTAATACACACTTGCTAACGTGAGCTAAGTCCAACTCACTTAGTGTGTCCTCGAAGACACAATGTCTAGGTTCTCAGTCCACACTGTCACCTTGACTGGAACCTCTTCCTTCTAGGCTTACTCCTAGGGAAGACAAGGGGGGTAGTCCCTAGTTACTAGATTGATTTTAATGTTAAGGTTCTAGGAGTTAGTTTTAATTTGTTAGAAGGCCAAAGGGAAAACTAGCCTAAGATGTTCAAGCAGTAAATGCAAAGTGCAAGTCTATTCTATATGTGAATCAACCTTTTCCATAAGTCAAATAGAACTAGTGCCTAAGGTTGGGAAATGGGGTCAACTATGTTTGAGGGTGGTTTATTACAAAAGTATTACAAGTAAATCAAGTTAAACTACCCACAAACCCAAGGTTATAATTACTTACAAAAAATCACAAATGTTACAATGATTACACCATTTACAAAGATACACAAGATACAAAAGATACAAAGAAGTGTAAGTGATACAACAATTGGCCAAGCATGCCCCAATAGCACTTACTCTATTGGATTGCCTTCACTGGCAACCACACAAGCACTTAAGAATCAAAGAAGGTGATGCCTCCCCAAGTGGGATACTCAACACTTTCTTGATTCACACCATAACAAACAAATTAATAAGATATTCAATGTTTAACTTAGGTTGCTCACATAAAACACATAAACCATAAAGTTGCACTTAAGATAAAATGAGCAATGAGATTATCACCAAAGTGTGTTCCTATCAATACATCTAATTTTCCCAACACATACAAAGGTGATCTATGCAACTAAGTGTTTAAGGAGTTGTTTAAAGATTTGGTAAATTTTAGTTCCCTTCCCCCTAAACTGTAATTGTGCGTTAAACCCCTCCTCCCTTGGCCAAATGACTGCTGTGTGCTCAATATAGTAAGGCAACGAGGCCCACCCTAGCTTCCACGGTTAGCCCTGACAGTAAGAGTACTTCCCGGAAATGATCTCCCCTACGAAATCACGAGAATGGTCCCCCGCCTCTTCCTTCCGTTGTTTTCCTCAAACCCGTTTTAGATGGTGGGGATGGCTGTAAAAAGCTCCTAAAATGTTGTCTAAGTGTTATTATGACCCGCGGGTGGGTCTTTTAATGTGTTGGGTGACTTTTAGAAAAGTTTTAGGCACTT
>JASDQU010102028.1:147243-158892 GCA_032191745.1 Picea mariana
AACCCAAGCCGGAAAAACCAACATATTATGTATTCATTTATTGTGATACATTGTTTAAAATACAATATACATATAGGAGCCAGCGGCATCCAAAACCCTAACTCAATGACATGGATTAGTCAACAACCCTAATTCCTTAACCAAAAATAGAAAACCATCGGCAAAAACCATGTACCGAAAAACCTCCCAACAATGGACATGAAAAACGAGATAAAAATGTGACACATTTCCTGAGGAAAAATAATATAACACATACCCAACACAGGGTTAAGCAATGACAATAGGTTATAGAAAGACGCAATTTCCTTCGGAGAGGAAAATCTCGTATCCATCCTTCAACAATGAGATTGATTCCCAAAAATACACTAAGGTCAAAAATATATATTGCATGCATTAAATTTGACACTTGTCACCATAATAATTATCTTTATCCACTTGGTGATTCATTCCCATCCCTCAGGAACTTAGGATAACATATATCCATAAATTACACTTTTTCGAAAATATTAATAAAATATTCCCTTGGGCTTAAGCCTCCTTTGCTTAGCCCTCACTTTTCCCTTTTTCAGTGCAGTTTGTCCCCCCATCTCTTTTCGTCTGATTTGAGTATGTGCGCATTGATGCGATTATATTAACAACTTAAGGGTGACTACATTTACAATACAGGCGCACTGCCCTTTTGTATCCAGACTCACTAGCCTAATAACCACACAGGATCTCCGACCTCAAAACACACATATATACAAAGGATCTTTGGCCCCAAAACTGCATGCTTAAACACGTGTGCACAAAACTCTGGGATGTGCACACTCTTCCTTTGGTGCGCCATCCTCACACACTTACACAAGTGCAGGAAGCACTATGGAATGTGTGTGTTCTTTCTTTGATGCACAATCCTCGTGCAATCATTATAATATGGAATGTGCACACAAAACTGAATCCAAGACTTGATGCCAACTACTCACCATCTTATATATACATTTATATTTACATTTATAGTTGGGGTTTGGCCTAGGGGTATTACAGAGTGGGATATTGAAGTAAAACAAAGTAAAATATCTTGTAGTATCCATATGGCCATAGTGTCCATGGAAACTTCATAGTGAGTCCCCCTTTCTTTGTATTTGCATTTCATAATTGAGAAGAAAAGAGTAGAGCATAGGCCTCACCTTCTAGTTGGTTTTTTCCCCTAGATTTTCCTAGGGTACATCTTGTGTTCATTGTGTGTATCATGTGTTATTTTCTTAACTTCTTTCATTTTAGTTTCAATTCCAATAGTTTTATGCATTAAGTGAGTAACATTTAATATGGATCTTAAGTAATGCATTGAATAAAAATAGATTACAAAAACTTGTAAGAGTTGTTGTAGCTTGTGATGAATTTTTCTAGTGGAATATCCACAGTAATTTATAGATCACATTCCTAATTTAAAACAATGATTTGAAGTAGAAACAAATGAAAGAATGTATGCTTTAGGGGAACTGCTTATGCAAGGAAGGAGACCAATATGTTATCACTTTGAACTGTTTCATAGAGAAATTTTGGACTAGCCCACATATATGATAAACAAATCTTCAATATTGTGAAAGTGGTGAAAAAGTGGAAGCACTATGTCTTGGGGAAAGAAACCATCATACAAACAAACAATCAACCTTTACAATACATGCAAAGTCAAGCTAAGATGTATAAAGTAAGGCATTAGAAATGAATGGGATTCCTGCAACAATTTCATTTATTGATAAAACATAATGAAGGGGCAATAAATAAGCTTGATGACATGCTTTCACAACCACCAATGAAGAAAATTATAGCCATCGGTATACTAATGCAACTTAATCCCTTCACTTGTGATTTGCTAAGTGAAGACTATCAGAAGGGTGAGGATTTCAAATTCATATACCAAGAGATAAAAGAAATAATGGTTGATGATTTGGAAGGGAATGAATTCCATCTCAAGAATGTGCTATTATACAAGCTAGACAAGTTATGCATACCACAAGATAGAAGAATTTGAGTGATGAGATAAGCTCACAATTCTAGGATACTAGAGCATTTTGGCATGACAAAGGAAATGGAAAATCTGTAGAGGTATGTTTTTGGTGACAATTGAAAGACAAGGTGGAAATATTTGTTAGGGGATGTGTTCTTTGCAGCACTAACAAGCTTAACAATAGAAAACTTGGGTTGTAAATACCTTTTCTCGTATCGAATTGAACTTGGGAAAGTCTCTCCATGGACTTTGTTGAAAGTTTTCCCATGTCTTGTAGAGACCATGATTACTTGTTTTTTATTATGGACTGATTCAATAAAATGTGTGTTCCCATTCCTTGCAATAAGACCATCACAAGACAAGAAGTAGTTGAGTTAGTCTTCACTCGTGTGTGGGTACACTTTGGATTGTCAAGCTCCATTATATTTGATCTTGACAAAAGGTTTTTGGGAATATTTTAGACAACACTTTGGGAAAGGATGGATATCAAGCTGAGGTATTCTACTATATTTCATCCCCAAATCAACATACAAACTGAAGTTTTCATCCAAACGTTAGTACAACTACTAAGATGATATAACAACAAGCATCCAAAAACATATGACATAACACTCATTTAGTTTCAGCACTCTTATTATAAGGGTGACTCCATTCTTCTATAATAAAATCTGTATTTGAAACTTGCTTCAACTATCTACCTCCCTTACCTTTTGACATTATGGACAACAAAAGGAAGAAGTGTTAGAGCTGCAAGGGGAAGTGAAGAACGTGAGCAGGTTCATGGAAATGATCCAACAAATACACTTGAAGGTGTAGGAACAACTTGAGAAAATTCAATAGAAGTACAAGGAAAGACATGATGAACATAGAGAAGACCACAAATTTTGTGTTGGATATAAGGTGTGGCTTATCTTTGGAAGGAATGCCTATAAGGGGCAACCAGGAAACTCAAGCCCTTAAGATATGGACCTTTCCACATTATTTAGTAGGTAATAAGAATGTGTTTAGATGAAATTTCCTCCATATATGTAGATCAGTGCAGTGGTTAATGTTGAGTACTTGAGGTTGTTTGAGCCTTCCATGCTAGAAGAATAAGAATACTTATAAGTTATCCCCACCATAGAAGACTTTAAACTGCACATACTTGAAGAATTGGAAGGGGATACAACTCTGTAGATAAGATATCAATGGCACGTAGAGGATGCAAGAGATATGGCAAATTGACCTCAACAGACAAATGCTAAGGAAGAAACAATGGTATGAGAGGAACCAAGTGGCAATCAAGTTCCCTCATCTTTCCTCAAAATATTTTGGGGACCAAAAGCCTCCCAATGGGGATGTGTGATCCGAAATGGATCCAATATAAAACATTGAACGGCTATGATTCATAGCTAATCAAAATAGTTGACAAAAGAGTAGTATATAGTAAGCTACAAAAGGTTTGAAGAGGCTATAGAAACATAGTTTGAAAAGATGCTATAAAAAGAGGAAGTTGCAGAAGAGGAGTTTGTTGCAATGGAAGTTAGTAAAAAGGAATGAGAGCATGATTATTAGTGTGGATGACCACACTAACTCAACTATCCACCACTCATCCAAAAGGTGTTGTGCTTCCAATGTAAGTGCTAAGATTAAAAGAACCTTAAAGGGAAACACTACCAGCAAAATGAGGAAATGGGAGCAAGAGAACTGCAAAAGTGGCATTAAAGGGATAGGGATGCCTAGCCTTCCAGCTACTCAAACAAATCCTATCACTACTAATAAACCGATGCACAATGACTTAGAAAGGGTTCTTTGGCAAAGTAGTAAAGGAACACTGAAGAAATTATTTTTATGTAAATCGTTAAATGTTCGAGAGAGTTAGAAACATTTTTGTAATTATTTAATTATTGAGAAAAAAAAATTGAGCATAGCTATTTGATGTTGGAGTTTTTCTTTCAAATTTCTCCAAGTTAAATGATGTTCTCAGTTGTGGTTGAATACATGATAACGATTCAAGTATTTGTGTGTGTTTACTATGTTTTTTGGGTTTCCTATGAATGCTTGATATAATGCATATCTCAATTCTCTATTCAATGTGTTATTGGTAAACATATACGACTAATATACTTGCATCTCTATTGTTAATCATTTAATAGCAATTAGAAATCACAATCACTACTCTAACCACCATTAATTTACAATAAGACAATTCAGATTGATCTAGTTTAATTTTGGTTTTGTTCTGAATGAATGGACAACAAGATGGGGTTGAAATCTTACTCTTGGTTTGCCTATATAGCATAGGATTGTTGATTGGGACATATCCCCATACATCCAATGATTTCTCTCAATCATTGAGATGTTGGCTAAGCCACCAACACAAAACTTTCTCTAGTTCATTGATGCTATTGAATCCTTACACGTATTGATTTCCTCATTTCATTGATTCATCGAATGAGCCTCACACCCAACAGCTCATTGCTCTTTGTATTGTTGGCTTAATTGACCCATTTATTAAAACTAGTGAGAAAACAATTTCCTTACCCTGTTTGTTTCCCTAGCATTAAAATCAAAAGGGGTGGGGGCATGGATTCCAAATTAAAAACAAGGCCATTCTTTCCTAGTTAGGAATAGAGTTATAAGAAGAATGTTTTTAATATGATAGTGGTTGCAAAAGACACATATAATTTAATTACACAAGAAGGATCTATGTTGGTGAGATGGATGTGCGATATGCCTACATTTTATGGATCATCTTTTCTAACTATTCTTAAGCGTTTGTATCATCATTAATAGAACAATGTAACATCCATCACAATAAAGATAACACATTGATCATAAAATAAAATAGAATAAACTTAACTTACATTATCATCCATGTAAACTACACATTGAAATACAAATAAAATAGGAGATCTTATGTCATCATACTCAATAACCAAGAGATATAAAGATATAAAAATTATGCTCATAAATTATAGGGTCATCACATAACAAAGTATCGAGCTCTTTACATACCCAACCAACGATCTAGCAACCAACAAAGCATCTAATAGGCAACTCATAACCAACATCTAATAGGCAACTCATAACCAACAATCTAGCAACCAAACCATTTTCCCATCTCTTACATATTAATGTATACAATGAGGCCCGAAGGCGTAAGGGCTAGGTCAAAATCCCTAAACTAACTAAAAAAAGTCGAATAGAATGAATCCACATCACTTTGCAAGTAAACTACACATTGAAATATAAATAAAATCGGAGATATTATGTCATCATAATCAATAACCAACATATATAAAGATATAAAATTATGCTCATAAGTTATAGGGTCATCACATAACAAAGTATCGAGATCTTTACATACCCAACCAACGATCTAGAAACCAACAAAACATCTAATAGGCAACCCATAACCAACAAACTAGCAACCAAACCCTTTTCCCATCTCTTACATCTTAATTTATACAATGAGGCCCAAAGGCATAAGGGCTAGGTCAAAATCCCGAACCTAACTAAAAAAAGTCTAATAGAATGAATCCACATCACTTTGCAGGTAATTGTCTAGCCACATTTACCATGAAATTTGGGAACTACACCCCTCAAAATTTGATGCTCAACTCTACCCCAAAAACTTAGAATATTTTACACACTGTATGATTAATGTTACATCCTTGGAAAAAAGATGATTAATGGTTGACCCCAATAAAAAAAAATATACCCTTAAAGTTAACCCAAAAACTTAGAATATTTTACATTGAAACTTCATAAGATGATTATTGTTACATCCTTGGAAAAAAGATGATTAATGCTATATTATATGTCCAATCAAATAAACAATATAAGATGATTAATTCTACATTATATGTCAATTCAAATAAACAACATAAGATGATTAATTCTACATTATATGTCAATTTAATTAAACAACATTTAACTGTGTATCTTAAAGTGAATAACCATCACTTTATTCAAACCATAAATTCATCTTAACCATTGATGTATTAAGACCGTAGAGGGATTAGAAAGAAATTTTCTAAGTGTCAACCTAAATGGGTTAAAATAATTATTTTTAAATTATCTTAATTTTATTAATCAATCTAAAAAATCAAAATTATTAATTTTTTCCTTTATTCATTATGAAACCATTTTTGTTTTATTACTTAATCTGTCATTTCATTGCCATCGTGTAATATGGCAGTAGTCTAAACGTTCTACTTTTTGAGGTTTTCTAACCATTTTTTCAGTTTGATTTTGCTAGAAATTCGGTGATGAATGGTTGGATCTGCAGATTTGAGTGGCTAAGTTTGTATAATCACAGTGTCCCAAGGGTTTTTCAGCAAGCTGAATTCAGAAAAACAATTTAAATAACATAAAATAGAGATTTTGTCCAAATTTACATATGTATGGCTTTTGATAAGGAGATAAAGGATATATTCAAACTAGACAACTTCCACACAATCCCCTAAATTTTAGGGCACCAAAAAAATTGTAAATCCGATTCATGTGTTGATGTAGTGTGATCACTTCTGAGTTAATTTGGAAACCTCAAAAAATTGTTTTGAAGTGATAAGATTAAATTTTTTTTTAGAAAAACACATATAAAAAAACAGTTTTTGTATTATTATTATTTTTTTTTTCACTCTGACAATTGTCTTGCTATTCAATTTTGAATCAAAACCATTCCAACATTTAGTTTTTAATTAATAAAATTCATAAATCAAAATCATTTCAACATTTAATTTTTAATTAATAAAATTCATAAATTTTAAGCTAACATGACAAGTTAGTTGATTGATAAAGAAGATTCATCACTAATTTTTATATTTTCAATGATACAATAGAATCCAAGTCCACAATTTAATATGGAGAAGATATTGTCGACTTAATATGGCAACATAAAAAAATCAAATTAACATACATCCACATTATTTAATTTTAATTTTTTATTATTTAATATGAAAAATAATATATAAATAAAACTAAAAAAATAAAAATAAATTATAATTTAAGAAATTTGATTCCTCTCATCATCCAAATAATATTATATAATTTAATTGTCTCCATACTCACTATGCTGTAAAGGTGACGTTTGATTGTAATTGCTAATTGTGTGTATCTTCCATGGCTGCTGATTGTCCAACCATTCCGAGGCTTTCTGACACTGCAACCTCTAATCACGTACAAAGAGCTGGTGGAATTCCTGTCATGGCCCCCTTCAATAATTAATGACGCCCGGGTATATTCGTCTGTGCCTTATAGCTGTATAGTATGTGGGTATATTAAAAAAAAAGGGGTTATGGCTTTGACAAATGGCAATCTGTTTACATGAACCCAAGAATGACGGGTGGTTTTGAATTTCCTCTTTTTGATTTGGACATGTGACAACCCAAACACCACAGACGAGATGCCACGAAGGGACGGAACGCAGGAATCCACCCAAATTCTCCCCTCATTCTCTGCTTATTGACACCTGTGATGCCTCCATCTCTTTCAGTGTCCAATCCACCAAATCAACCGATAGCACCTGCTTCCTTTGCCTGTCGGTAGGCAGAAAGTCGGCGTCTGGTAGGCAATACCTATTATCCACCATATATACACAGGCTCAATCACCTTCTTCTGCCTTCTCCTGTATTATTTTTCTTTGTCTTTCCACCGAATCATCCTTCTATTTTCATCACCAATTTGGGTAAATTCTTTGGATGCACACTGCCTGGCACGATTCGAACCCCCGACGACTCGTGCCAAGCTGTGTGCATCTCAAGATCAGAAGACCATGGGGGTTGTTGTGGTCTTCAGCATGCTTTCTTTCTCCCCAGAAGTCATTGACTGCATATACTGGTAAACGGATCGATCAAGGTGGATGGATAAAAATATTCAAGTTTCGAATTTTCATTGATTTGATTCTTTTTTTCTTTGTTTTGTTTAAGTAACATCAGCTTTCAATTCAGTGATAAAGTGTTAAAGATTTTCCGATACAATAATGTCTTATTGAATGACAAAATATCTTGTCAAAAGTGGAATCACAGAATTGTGGGTTCTTTGGGTAATTTCAGAATTGTGTTTTGATTTGCAGATGGAAGTTGTGAACACAAGGATCTCAGAGCCGACTTTTATTGCAACCTGTGCCAATTTGAAGCAGTCTGGTTTGCAACTTTCATATCTATTATGCAGTAGGTTATATGAGCAATCAGTATACAAATAACTGTTGTATATCCAATTGGCATACGCTTTTCAATAAGCAAAACAAGCAATC
Source organism: Picea mariana (assembly GCA_032191745.1). Taxonomy (NCBI): domain Eukaryota; kingdom Viridiplantae; phylum Streptophyta; class Pinopsida; order Pinales; family Pinaceae; genus Picea; species Picea mariana. The sequence continues at coordinate 155,472 of JASDQU010102028.1, forward strand.
TTCAAAGACCTGTGTGATCAGGAAAACAGCATGTTTTCAATGTTATTTTGGGATGGAGAGTACACTGTACAGAAGAAGGATTAGGATTCTGTCACCGTTGGCCTTTTTACCCTCTGTGAAAAATATTTGAGCAGACTAACACACCACCCATTTCCTTTTTTAAGTGTGCTCAGCTATAGCTGCCTTCAGATCTAAACAGAGAGAGATTATCCAAATATTTTTAACAGTAACATACACAAGAGAAATAGACAAACGTTCGCAGCACTGAAAGAAATACATATGGCTACATCTGTCAATCTGAAAACCATAGATTTATAATGCCCAGATTCAATATTTATATATTAATCGATAATGAAATATGCATAATCCATGAAATATACTCTCATATCCTCCTTGCATCTATCGGACATATGGCTGATTTATTTTTTCATTAATATAAAATATAGTGTATATTAATATTAAAACATAATGATGATGATAATGATTAACTTTTACTAAGATCGAATTCTTAAGGGTAAGTGACTACTGGGGATTCTTTAGAATTTTGTTCTTATTTTAACAATGCTTATTTTTTTCTTTACATTTGGCAAAACAAAGAGATAATTTTGAACTTGACTATTTTTTTAATAGTATATTTATTTTGCAAAATGGTGTCTTCCATGATTCCCCAATAGTTTAGCCAAGATCGGGCATCTTTATGCCATCTTCACTTGAGTCAATGGTGGTTACTACTAGATTTTGAAGCAATTTTAGGAAGTATCTTATATTCCATGTTGTTTAACTTGTTCTTATACATTAGGTATCTAGTCATAGTCATGCTCTAAATGGGGGAGAAGCTTGTTTCTAAGAGGAGGATGAGATAGGGTGTATTTCCTTTAATTTTGAGATTATATGTCATAAAATTCTTTTGTATTTTCTCTATCTTTCTCCACTATTCACTAGAGATACTAGAGCCACAGACTTCACATCCATAAAGAATAACAAGTGTAACAAGAGTCTCAAAGAGGAGTTTCTTCTTATCCCAACTCCAAAGATCCCATGATTTACAATTGTTTTCAAGCCCATAATAATCTTTACATCCCTCAATAATCATTTTCTGAATGCTATAATTCCACTTGAGCTTGTGGTGAATATCAATTCCAAGATATTTGATGAAGTCGCTTCTAAGGGTAAGTGACTACTTGGGATTCTTATAATTTTGTTCTTATCTTAGCAATGTTTTTTTTTTCTCTACACTTGGCAAAACAAAGAGATAATTTTGAACTTACTATTTTTTTAATAGTATCTTTATTTTGCAAAATAGTGCCTTCCATGATTCTCCAATAGTTTAGCCAAGACCAGGCATCTTTATGCCATCCTCACATGGTGGTTACGACTAGATTTTGAAGCAATTTTAGGAAGTCTCTTATCTTCCATGTTGTTTAACTTGTTCTTATACATTAGGTATCTAGTCATAGCCATGCTCTCAATGGAGGAGAGACTTGTTTTTAAGAGGAGGATGAGATAAGGTGTATTTCCTTTAATTTTGAGATTATATGTTATAAAATTCTTTTGTATTTTCTCTATCTTTCTTCACAATTCACTAGAGATACTACAGCCACATACTTCACATCCATAAAAAATAACAAGTGTAACAAGAGTTTCAAAGAGGAGTTTCTTCTTATCCCAACTCCAAAGATCCCCTGATTTACAATTGTTTTCAAGCCCATAATAAGCTTTACATCTCCCAATAATCATTTTCTAAATGCTATAATTCCACTTGAGCTTGTGGTGAATATCAATTCCAAGATATTTGTATGAAGTCACTTCCTCCAAGTTGTTGTTGTCATATAGAAAGGTATCATAAGTGATCTTATCGGATTTAATAATCATGACCTTAGTCTTATCAGTCTTAACACTCATATTCATATTGGAGCAAAAATCTTTGAGGATTCTTAATTTGTTTTCAAAATCATGGGGACTCCTTACCATAAGAACAATATCATCCTCATAAAGAAGAAGATTGTTGACTATACCACTTAGAGTAGAGCCCACACAACCTACTTTTTCCAATGTATAAATATTTCCACTTTTATAAATATTTTAAATGAGAAGAGTAGCAATAAATAAAATAAATTAAATTGTGGTAGTTAAAATTTAACTTAAGTAGTTGAGAAAAAAAGAACTATCCTTCTCATTGAAATTCAGTTTTTATAAATTATAGTTTTCTTAATAAAACAAAGAGTTATCCTTTTCATTGAAATTCATTTTTTATAAACGATAGTTTTCTTAATCAATTTATTATTATAACAGGTAAAGTTTTATCTCAAATAGAAGATTGTTTTCATTAATATTTTATGATTTCAATTTTCTCTTTAATTAAAATTATGGTATTATATTTTGAATAAATTATTATTGTTTTAAATTATGGTTGTTAAAGTTTAACTAAAGTGGTTGAAGGAAGAATTATCTTAAAATTATGATATTGATATTTTAAATAAATAATTACATATGGTTATTAAGGTTTAACTAAAGTGGTTGAAAGAAAAACTATCTTTTTTTTAATTGAAATTCAATATTGTTTTCATTAATTTTTTATAAAAAAAATGTCTAATTAAAATTAAGGTATTTTTATTTTAAATAAATTATTATTATTTAAATGTATTATTTTATTAAAAAAATAATTTAGTTTTTAATATATTATTATAACAATATGTTTCTTAATGGATATATTATTATAACAATAAAGTTTTGTCAAGATTGCTTTCATTAATTTTTTATAATTTTATAAAAACAAAAAAAATTATAATTATAATTATGGTATTTTTATTTTAAATGAATTATTTCATTAACTTTTTATAATTTTATAAATAAAAAATTATAATTATAATTATGGTATTTTTATTTTAAATGAATTATTATTGTTGAGATGTATTATTTTATTAAAAAAATTAATTTAGTTTGAAAAAAAATTATAATTATAATTATGGTATTTTTATTTTAAATGAATTATTATTATTTAGATGTATTATTTTATTAAAAAAAATAATTTAGTTTGAAATACTAGTTCATTTGAATGTAATTTATTTTATTTTATTTACTAAAAATATTATATATAAATGGAAAATATCTAAAAATAAAATAAAAAACATAAATAATATGAGTGTGTAGGTTTTCACATTCATCAATTTTGTAGTATTTCTTCTTTTTTCTTGCTATAGGTTAGGGAAAAGAATAACATTTTTATCTCATGTCATCTTTCTCTTTTTAAGAGTATTATCTCTAGGTAAGCAAGACTTTGGACCTTTTTATATTAAATTTTGGTATAATTCATTTTAAAAAAAATATTTAACATTTCAAAATTTTATACATAAATTATCTTTAAAAAAAACTAAGTAACAATATAAATAATAACCAATATCAATTACATAGAAAATATAAA
>JASDQU010102028.1:194357-205869 GCA_032191745.1 Picea mariana
GTAGACTTATTACAATATTAACCCACGCAGGGGTGCGGTAATCCCGCTTACAAAATTTGTGCTGGAGGCAAAAATTGCCCAGTAGAACCAAACTGTCTTCGACATACTAGCATCTGATGATGCATTACTTCATGGCACATGGAGTTGACCCCCTAGTTGAATAGGCGGTCAACAGGGCCATCTACTTCACTAAGATTGACCTTCGTTCTAGTTATCATCAGATCAAGATGAGGGAGGAAGACATCTCAAAAACATCTTTTAGGTGTCATTACGACCATTATGAGTTTTTGGTGATGCCCTTTGGGTTAACCAACGCCCCTGCTACATTCCAATTATGTATGAACCATGTGTTCAACAAACAGCTGAGGAAACACCTGTTAGTATTTTTTGATGACTTGCTTATCTACAACAAGACGTGGGAGGAGCATCTCAGGCATGTGGATTAGATTTTGGCAATAATGGAGGAACAGTCATTGTATGCTAAGGAGTCCAAATGTGAGTTTGGAATGACAGAGGTCCTCTATTTAGGACACATCATCGGGGCAAAGGGGGTACAGGTACAGGTACATTATGAGAAAATAAAATCCATCATGGAATGGCCTACTCCTAAGACACTCACAGAATTGAGAGGATTTCTGGGCATGTGCACGTATTACAGGAAGTTTGTCAAAGGATTTTCTCAGTTGTGTGCACCTTTGACCGATTTGACTAAGAAAGGAGCCTTCAAGTGGGACGGGGAGGCTCAAATAACGATGGACAAGATGAAGAAAGTGATGAGTACATGCCCAGTCTTATCCCTTCCAGATTTCATGTAATGATCCCAAGCCAATTTTTTCGCTTGGAATCACTAACTACCACTGATTTGTTGATGTGCAAGTGTTTATTGAGTTATCCAGTTATTAAGTGCATTCATACAAGATTCATCCAACACATGAAGATCACATTACATTCAATATATAAAAGCACAAGCAAGATCTGACCTTTTATTATGAGCAATATGGAACCAATACAATAGATAGTCGTTATGGAATAATCCTCAGATGGCCTAGAAGACAATAGATATGAGTTGCTACAAAATGCTCTGTCGATACAAAATAAGCCTCCGAAGGCTGAATAAGAAATGAAGATCACTACAGACAGATCTGACTGCCAAACCCTCCATCTGGAGAGTGCCACGCTCCAATAGAAGACTGAAACCCTCAATAAATCGATCCCACTGAAGGAAGACTCCAAATGAGTCCAAACTCGGCAAGGTGATAGATTGAGATGATGGGATTCCCCTCCTGAAATCTCAAGCTGAACATCCAAGGCAAACTCCTCCAATTTCTGAACCTTCTGTTGAAGTTGCGCCCTCCTTGATGCCTGAAACCCTAGGTGATTTGGCCCTGACAAGGAAAGCCGCCAAATGCCCTGAAACTCCCCAAGAATGTAGATCGGGTGATGTGAACTCTGTAGGAGAAGTTTCAAACTCAGATTCGAAGTGTAGCCTTCTAGATCTGAGTTTTATTGAATCACAGGACGTCCCCTTTGTCTCCAAAACGTCCCAATCTACAGACAAATATATGATGATGATAACCCCCCAGAAAAACCCTCAAATTGATAGCCTTTCCCCTGCAAACAAAACCCAAGTGTCGGAATGGCCACAGGCCCTCAGGATAAGCTGGATCGAACCTCCCTCTAGATGATGGTGTGCCCTTGCTGGAATCACAAGAACAGTACGTCCAACTATCTTTTGAAGCGCTAGATGGAGATGGGTTGAAAATGGAATGGTGTGGAGGAGTCTTTCATCCCCAAGGCCAAGTTGCGGAACAAGGTGAGTGGATATTTCACCACTGAGTTTCTCACAAGGGTTTGTACAGCAAAACCCCCAAACTGAATGCTCAAGAGCAACAGAAAATGTTAATCCGAAACCAGAATGAGTAATAGGTATGCCCCAGCCTGTTACTTATACTTTTCCTTCTAATTCTCTATTGAGTTAGGTTAACTCCCAGGGTTAACTTCTATTCTTCTGTTGAGTTATCTTTTACTCCTTTTAACCTATTTCTTTCTCAAGTCAACTTAAAAATATAACTTTAGTCTAGTTGACCTTTCCCCTCTGTGTGAGACTATGGCCTAGTGGGGACACCTAGACCACTATGTCTTCCAAACCTCTTCTTCAAGAGGTGGGGGACATTACAGTCTCCCCTGCTTGAAATTGCTTGTCCTCAAGCAATTCCAAACCTGCTTCTCGTACCATCTGTTCATTCTCCCATGTGGCATCCTCAATGGGCAAGTCTTTCCACCTGATCAGATACTCCTTAATGCTTCCCTTCCGGAGCTTCTTTTCTCGAACCTCCAATATCTCTTTTGGAATCAACACCAGCTGCCCTTCTTCCTCCATGGGAGGTAGTATCTCAATGGGGTGGATGTGTTGGCCGATAGCCTTCTTTAGGTAGGATACATGGAAGACGTTGTGTATTCGACTGCCTGGTGGAAGCTCTAACTCATAATCCACGACCCCTATCTTTCTGCTGATTTTGTAAGGCCCAAAGAAACGTAGCTGTAGTTTTTCTGCTCCGCTTCTTTTAATTGAAGCCTGCCGGTAAGGTTGGAGCCTTAAATAAACTAAGTCACCAACCTCAAAAGTGCGCTCCACTCGGTGTTTGTCCGCCTAGACCTTCTGCTGATTCTGTGCCCTCTGTAAATGATCCTTCAACTCCCAAAGAATGTCTTGGCTCTGTTGTACCCAATCCTGCACCATTGGTGCCCTGCTGTCCCCAAAGGCAATCTCCACAAAGGAAAGGGTATCATAGCTATATAAAGCTCTGAATGGTGTCATACCTATAGATACATGATGGGTGGTGTTGTAGCAATATTCTCCCAAGTGCAACCATCTGACCTGTTATCACTCAGTTTATAGTTTAGGTCAAGTAGCTGAAAGGTAAGGATCAAACTGGTGTAACAGGAGCTTCCCCACCCACTGTCACCTCGATGGGGGCTCTTTCTATTTAGGGTGGCTAAACCCAAGGGAGACGTCCCTGGCAATCTGGGGTTTTGAAAGGCAAAGGCTTAAGGATTAAGGCAAGTTTTCCCTTCACAGATTACTGCCAAGAAGATAGTCAGATGAAGGAGAACCACAGAAGAGGTACCTGCTTGCGAGACAAGACAATAACGATACTAGTACATGCAACAGTGGTTAATACTTCATTAATAAATGACTATTAATATTTAATGTACATGAGCGTAAATAGCAGTAAATATTGACGAAGTCAATGTTTGCAATAATGGCAATGGCAAATTAAAGTCACTTGTCGATAAATACCAGAATGATATAGCATCCAATGAAAATGATCAAGCCTTAAATTAACTCAATGTGTTAAATACCATCAAATGCTCATATACATGCAATTGCTGCGTCAAGTATACTAGAGGTGACGTCAGCTTTCTTCTAGGGTTAGTATAATAGACAAAGAGGTCAACGTTTTGCAAATAAGCCAATGAAATTTATCAATACATCAATGTCTATCATTAGATGACCAAGCCATTGTATTTTCTATCAACCTAAAGCTTAATGAAGGCATGACGTCATCATTTTCTGCTAGGTTAGTAGACATTAGGGTTAGTTAGGGTTTCAAATTTGAGAGTTTTGAAAGATTGTTTTGGCACAACAAGTTCAACGTTGGAGAGAAAAACCAGTGCCTTAGGGTATTATGGAGTCAAAAGCAAGGGCAAGATCTTGGGAGGATCAAATTCTGAAGAATAGAGAGTTAGGCTCTATGGTGCTGCAATGGCAGGGCCCTAGAATCAAAACCCTAAGGGAAGGAGGCTCATTCCGGTGTTGCTTAAGCAAGGCCTCATGCTCCTTCCTCTTTCTTTAAATATTCTTGGCAAAATGGCTAGCTTTAAAATACAAATCTAAGGGAGAAAGGTGTTGCAAGAGCAAGGCCCTTCAAACCCTAAAAAGTCAAAACCCTAGGTGTAGAATCAACTAGGCTTAGGACGTCTCCTTTGTTCAACCTATATCTCAAAAGCTAACTCAGAAAAAGGATGATTAGTGTAGCAACGACTAGGCTATATCTTCCTTAATCAATGGCTAAAACAAGTTTCTCAATCATGGGGACATATAGCAAGGACCTACTTGTGTGCTTGCTACCTAGGGTTTCAAGATTAAGCAATATAATAGCAATACAATAACAAATGTAAGAGATTTAACCTATAGCCATTCATTCAAGAAGTTTTGCATGAAAAATACACTTACAAATCATGAAGAGTGCTCATCAAACCCTAGTTGTAAACCTTCCAATGAAAGAAACACCATAACATGCCAAGAAAATCCTCCAAACAAGAGTTGCGCCTCACTTCCAAGAGCCAAAATGCCAAGACAAAAGATAAAAGTAGATCTCTCACAAGAGAGTGAGTTGTGTTTTGTTTAAAATGAGGTCCAACGTCTTCTATTTATATCAATCTTATGACCTTTAATTTTAAAAATAGGTCATTAAAACAGCCGACAAGGTTGACTAACAATTTTACACTGTTTTTACATTAAATGCCAGAAAATGTCATAATATGAGCTAAAAGGGAGACGTCAAGCCCCTCTGAGGGAGACATTGGCCCTTTTTGGGCAAGCACAACATCCAAAAAACCAAACGTTGGCCCCTCCAGGGCTCCTCCAAGCTACCACACGTGCCAAATGACCTCAACACACTGCCACACGCTCCAGTCAACGCCCAACTCTCTCAGGTGACGTCCTGTCCATCAAAGGCACACGTTCCATCTGCAGTGGGTGATCCCCCCTAGGCCGGGCTCTACCAAAGTATCCTGGGTGGAACGTCCTTCTTTCTTCTCGTGCAGTGGCTCATCACAACGTTGTCCTGTCTCTGCCATCCCAACAACCATCTAATGGGCTCTTCAGCCCCATGGAGGTCCGAGCTAATCATATCTCCATGTGTACCGGTCCACTGGTACCTGTCCATCGGGCATAGTCCTGCACATCAAAAACTACGCCCTCCATGGGCTCATCAGTCCTCGGGATCATAGCAATGTCAATCATGTCTCATCATTAAATTTATCAAATACATGCATGAAATCCCTAGCATATCATCTAAGAGCTCAAAGACATTACACATATCTACCATACAAAGTTGAAGAAACAAACAGGACAACCTATTGGGATAATATCCACAAGAAAAGGAAAGTTTCCACAGAGGATCATTCAAGCCATGTTTATGAAGTGATATGGTCTGGGGATGTCCAGTCACAGTAAGACCAGGGGTGGGTATTGTCCGTGGGTGCCTTTGTAGGAGGTGAGTTGTACCCGTCATGGATGCACTTTTTCCAAGCCCCTTTATTGCCTTTATTTATTTATTGCTTTTCTTTCTTTTTTACTTCAAGGTCTGACCAGAGGACACTACCTTGGCGTGGTGACCAAAGCTGACAGTGTTACCCACTGGTATCTTCATAGAAATGATAAGGCAGGCTCGTGATGAGACCCCCTTTCCCTTGGCCATGCAACGAAAGGTCATTGCCCTGGCATGGTGACCAGATGATGGCAATGTCATACTGCTAGATACCTATGAACATAATGGGTCGGCTCGTGATGAGACCTCCCATCCTCTTGGTTAGGTCTTGTTTTATTATTTTTCTTAGGGTCCCTTTTGTTTCTTATCAAGAGGCCTTTTATTGCCTTCTCGGGGATCCCTGGGCGAAGCATCTCTAGGTTTTATTTCTTATGGATTTTATCTTTTACCCGCTGCTTTTACCCCCTGAGCCTTTAGCCCCTTCTTCCCACAGGACAAAGTGTAACCCTCAAAGGTCATCCTAATGGCCGGACTAGGGGAATGGGATGAATGTGTGGGAGATAAGATGATAGAATGGTGGGAGCGGATGATGGCTCTGCAAATCCCCCTTGGTGGCTAACCAAAACCCATGAATACAAGCTTGCTTAGGTCACCCCGTTAATCCCCCCAATCAATGGTCAAGTGGATTAGTGTAAGATCCAAGCAGTTATTAGAAATGTAAGGAACCTGATGCATATATGAGAAGGTTATAATGATCAAACATGACACATGCCATGATACCTCGGACCAATTACCTCATGGAGAAAGAGTCTCCTCTGATGCAAGTCCAAGCCGATGGTGATGGAAGCTGCTGCTGCTGACAGGACAAGTCTGGCGAAGAAGAAGAAGGATGGGCCCTCCAGGGCCATGCTCAGGTCAATCCTGCTCTCGGTACTTCATGTCTAGGACCTGTGGGCCTCGAGACATGATCTCCTAGTTATCCCTAGATATCGGGGATAACATGACCCATGCTTTCTGTTGTCTGGCTACATAATTTCTGAGGTAGCCTTCCACCCATTTGTTGACTATTTCGGTCTGACTGTCCATCTGAGGGTGATAGCTAGTACTAGGGGTCACTGTCGTACCCACTAATCTGAACAATTCCTGCCAAAACGTACTCATGAATCTACTGTCCTTGTCATTGATAATGGTCTTGGGTCTGCGCTGAAGTCTGTGGCTATGGAAAAGAAGTGTGCAAACTTTGTCAATCTGTCTACTACTACGAAAATGCAATCTTTCCCCTGTGCTCTGGGTAGACCGGTGATGAAATCCATGGATATACTTTCCCACTTGTGCTATGGAATGGGCAGGGGCTACAAGAGACCTGCAGGGTGCGTGTGCTCATCCTTGTTTTCTTGGCATGTAGTGCACTCTTTGACATGCTTAATCACATCTTCCTTGAGGCCCTTCCATGCAAACCTCTCTCACCTGCCTGTATGTCTTACCGATGCCCTGATGTCCTGCCACTGGTGAGTTATGACATGCATGCAATATCTTGGCTTTGAGAGTTGATCCAGGAACTAAGAAAATTCAGCCTTTGTAATAAATGAGGTCCTTCACGACTCTGAAGTTGTCATTCTGTATTTGTCCGTCCAAAAGTTGACAAGTGAACTGATCCTTTGCATATTCCACTATCAAGTGATCCTTCCAGCCTACTGACATACTGGACATGGTAAAAATGGATGGCCTCCTGGATAATGCATCAGCTACTGCGTTGTTCTTCCCTTTGACGAATTCAATGTCAAAGTCGTAGGCCTGTATTTTGCTTACCCATTTTTGTTGTCTTTCATTCAAATATTTTTGCTCCAATAGATATTTAAGACTGTTATGGTCTGATTTGACCACAAACCTTGCACCTACCAAATATTGTCTGAATTTGGCTAGTGCATGCATGATAGCCAGCATTTCTTTGTCGTAAATGTTGTAAAGTGGTTCAGGACCCCTGAGTTTCCAGCTTTCATAGGAAAGGGGGTGCCTATTCTGCATCAACACGGCCCCTATACCTTCCCCTGAGGCATCACACTCCAAGGTGAAGGGTATGCCGAAATCTGGAAGAGCTAGAATTGGGCAGGTGCTCATGACCTCTTTCATTCTCTCCATCGTGGCTTGGGTCTCTTCATTCCATTTGAAGGACCCTTTTTTGGTCAGGTCAGTCAAGGGTGCACACAGTTGAGATAACCCTTTGACAAATTTCCTATAGTATGTGCATAGGCCTAGGAATCCCCTTAGTTCTGTGAGTGTCTTTGGAATAGGCCATTCCCTAATGGTTGTTATTTTCTCCTGGTGTACCTGTTAGCGATATTTCTTGTCATGAGCTCGAGAGCATTCGGGTCTGCAAGGTGCATGAAATGATCAAATGCAACAGATTAGAGAGCAGGTCAAGCGAGCGGGCAAAATATCTTCGGCAGCGTCCAGGGTCTATTTTTGCGAAGCAAATCGACGGTCGGTGGGTAATTGCAGTCAGCTGGGTCACGCCAAATATCGTGCATATGTTGTTAAAAGAGGTGAACGATGTCAGTTGTCGGATCGACAGAAGAGCAGATCTGGACTGTTGGTTCGGGATCGTGCATTGGAGTCTCGTAAGAAAGTACCCAAGTAATTGGCTGCGAGGATCGCGAGTTTCCGAGGTTGCGAGATTTCGACCGTTGGAGGACAGGTGGCAGAAGCCCTCGGGATCTCGCTGCGAGAAATCCCGAGGTATTGGCACTAGGATTCGCGAGTTGCGAAGTGCCGAGGTTCGTGTGAACATGTGGCAGAGCATAAGGTGGGACCACGTGGTCAACGGGTGGAGATGTGTTCGCTTGAGATAAAGTCAGCATTCCGTTGAATTCTCTCATCTCGGGGACTCGCGAAATAGGAGGGTGAAAGCTCGATGGTTCAACCGGCGAAGTTGCGAAGTTGTGAGGGTCCGGGCTCACAGTATTGCCGAGAAGATCTCATCCGTCCATCTGAAGCGGACACCTGGCACGAGTAGAGCCATCTCGACGCTTCGCCCATCGCGACTCCAACTCGCAAAAGGCAGCTCCGTTATTTTCCGAGGTGCGAGGTGCCGAGAGAATCTCAGGCCCGGGCTCACGGCATCGCCAGGAGAAGTAAGAACCGTCAGATCCAGAGGGCGCGTGGTACCAGATTAAAGCTGCCTTGGCGTTTCGCTCAGCGCGATTTCAAGAAGCAAGGAGTAACTCCTTCTGTTCGCGAACGCCGAAAGCGCTTTGGGGATAAGCGCGCGGTCACAGCCCATGGTCACTTGTGAAGAAAAAAGCTATTCAGGAAGAGCCGAAGACGCCATGCATGATTCACAAAAGGAATTGCCGCGACCTCCAGGTGCCATTTGATCCGACCTCGGTCCTGTTTCCCGTCTGAAGTAAATGATGACAAGAGCGGGTGGTTGAAGCCTCGTTTCATTCATTAAGTGAGGGGATGGAGAGTCTGGCAAGCCGTCTGCCCAAAGAAGTCCTGTGTATCGAATTTCTCAAAGGCACCCTGCTAAAGTCTTCAAATCAATAGAGAAGTTTGCGCACGCTAGCTCAGCACTTAATGGCTTAGCTACCCTCCTCGCAGGAGCCATACACAGTTAAGTTGGCGCTTAAAAGAAGATATCAATACGAGTTTGACTAAAGTGAAGTGACACCAAGCCTTGGGTGACTAGGCACGCCTCTGTGAGGAGATTTTTCCTGAGTATATAGACTCAGTTGTTGTATTTTGTATGCATCGATGGTTGAGTTGAGCTCCCAGTTGTAAAGTTTGAATGAAGCATTGTTGCTCTGGTTATGTATGAACTTTTGAGACTTCTTGCCTTATGAATTCCAGTTTCTTTCATGTCTTTGTTTACATTGTGTTAGAGCAGCTCGGAATTGGAGGATCCAGTCGAGCTGTAGCTATTATAGGATGATGTCGTAATGGATCACTGTAATGGTTATGGAGCCTCTAGTTGGTTCCTGTGATTTCTTTAACGCTGAGTGACTTGGAATTGGAGGATCCAGTCAAGTCCCCTTTCAGTTTCTTGAGACCCTGAACCAAGCGGATCTTTCATTCAGAGTCTTTCTTCTGCAAACTGTTGTAAGCCTGTTGCCCAAAGCTGTTTGTTCACCTTTCCTACCACGTCTTCCACCTGCTCACCTTTTAATCAACCTGCTGGCTGAAGTTAGGATTCCAGACCTCCTTTGTTCCTTACGTACTAGATACAGTCCCTGAGTTAGAGCGATGTCGCCTTGAGTCTTTATCTCCATTTGATCATCCTTTTAAAACAAATCGTGACATTAAACTGATGGGTGTCGGGCTCTGCTCCTGCAAGCAATCTAGGAGTGACTTCCGATGCTAACAGTACCTGTACCCCTTTTTCCCCTATGATGTGTCCCAAGTAGAGCACCTTTGTCATCCCAAACTCACACTTGGATTCCTTGGCGTATAGTGACTGTTCTTCCATGATTGACAGGATTTGGTCCACATGTCGGAGGTGTTCCTCCCATGTTTTGTTGTAAATGAGCAAGTCATCAAAGAATACTAATAAGTGTTTCCTCAGCTATTTGTTGAACACATGGTTCATGCAAGACTAAAATGTGGCTGGGGCATTGGTTAGCCCAAAGGGCATTACCAAAAACTCGTAATGGCCGTAGTGACACCTAGAGGTTGTTTTCGAGATGTCCTCCTCCCTCATCTTGATTTGATGGTAGCCCGAACAAAGGTCAATTTTTGTGAAATAGATAGCTCCATGCAACTGATCTAGCAACTCATCAATCCTGGGTATAGGGTACCTATTTTTTATTGTCTTTTTATTCAAATCCCGAAAGTCAATGCACATTCTCATCGTTCCATCCTTCTTCTTGACCAAGACTACTGAAGAGGCAAACGGGCTTGAACTCGGCTTGATGTGTCCCATGTCTAGAAGCTCTTTGATGGCTTTCTCTATCTCGTCTTTATACTTCTTGGGATGCCTACAGGGTGTGGTGATAACTGGTTTAGCCCCTGCTTCTAGCTCAATGATGTGGTCAAACCCCCTGTCTGGTGGCACACCTGGAGGAATTAGCCCAAACACCTTATGGTTCCTGTCAAGGATCTTTTTAATCTCCGGGGTGTAGTGCACTTTTCCCTTCTCATCCACACATGTTGAGACCTTACATTCTGCTGCGTACACAATTTCTTTCCTCCTGAAGATGGCTTCCATCCTCTTGGCCGTGACCACTCTGGCAGTGTTACCTGTCATGCCTCTGAGCACAACCTTCCGTCCTCCTTCCTCTACAAAGGACATTTCCATGGTCTTGTAACTGGTGGCGATAGGCCCTAAAGTGCTGAGCCACAGCACCCCTAAGATGATGTTGGTGTCTGGAAGATCCATCACATAGACAACCTGAACTAGCTCATGCCTTCCCAAGGTGAGCTTCATACCTAGGATGTATCTGTCACAGGGCATAGTACTACCGCCTGCTACCTCCACTTTGAATCCTTCAAACTCTATTGTAGGTATGTGCCTCCTCTTCAGTAATGCTGTATCAATGAAATTGTGGGAAGCTCCTCCATCAATCAAAACCGAAACTCTCTGTCCCTGCAAGACCCCTCTCATCCTGAAGGTGTTGAATTTGGGTACCCCGCTGATAGATGCCAAGGTGGCCTTCTCTCCAGTTGCACTGTTTAGTTCTGGAACCTCCTCTTCTGTTGTCTCTGAAGTTTCAGCCTCAATGTTCTGTATCTGACCATAATCTTCCTCCTCTTCATTGTCCGAGGTAACCTCTATATAGTGTACCTAGCCATGTCCCATGCACTTATGTGATGGATTCCACGGTTCCTTGCAAGTGAAGCAGAGTTGCTTCCTCCTCAGTTCCCTTCTGGTGTTGTCATCTATCCTACCACAACCCCTGTCAAAACCTTTAGGGTCATGTTATCCCGATATCTAGGGATAACTAGGAGATCATGTCTCGAGGCCCACATGGTCCTAGACATGGAGTACCGAGAGCAGGAGCGACCTGAGCATGGTCCTGGAGGACCCACCTTCTTTTCTCAGCCAGACTTGTCCTGCCAGCAGTATCAGCCTCCATCATTACCGGCTTGGGCTTGCATCAGAAAAGGCTCTTGCTCCATGAGGTAATTGGTCCGAGGTATCATGGTATGTGTCATATTTGATCATTATAACCTTCTTATGTATGCATTAGATCTCTTTCATTTTGGATGACTGCTTGGATCTTACACTAATCCACTTGACC
>JASDQU010102029.1:40400-53230 GCA_032191745.1 Picea mariana
AATGTTTGAGGGTACAAAAAAACAGTAGTAATATTGTTCACCAACTCTTTGTTATTGACCACTTAGAGAGAATCTAACTTGTTCTAGAGAAATGGGTAAAATATGCAATCCTATTCAAATTCTTATATAGATGTCAAGGAATTGTCTGTGGAATGTTTTATGTCATATTTTAAAGATTTTTCTCAAAAGTTTTGGTCAACATTATTGTCACCCAAAACAAATTCAAACTATGTATAGAATCTTGTTTCAACTTTAGTCACATCCCAATTAACTTGTAATTTGCTATAATCCTACAAGGAGAAGAACTAACATATTATTATCTAACATATTATTACACTTTTTCGCAACCAATACTCTCACTCCTTCCCTAACAAATGCCTCCTTTGTGTAGCCATATTTTGTTTTCATCATGTTTAGGGGATTCTATGACTACTATCTTACTGACAAGACTTACACAATAATTAAATCTACCAATGAGAAAGACACCCAAAAAGAGAAGTTCTATGTTGATATGTATAAGACACTCTGCAAAAATTTGTTTATGTCTTGAGTTTACCTCTTATTTAAGTATTCAATATTGATTCCAGAGCTTGTTTTCCCTACATACATGAACATTACCATAAGTTTAGTTTATTTCTTTATAATTTTGACAACGAAATATGCTAAGGTACTTAGAAAACTGTCAAAAATAAATACATGTGTCTATTTTGTCAATCATATGTGCTTGGAAGAAAACAACTTTAACTATCATATGAGATGCATCATTGCATCAACAAGGTTAAATACACAAACAATCACAACATGAGATGAATTTATTATCATCTAAAACTTGGTAGAGAATTCTGTCTAACCAAAGCATCTTTGAAGATACAAGGAACAATTGGCAGATATGGAAGGGATTTTTATTCCATAATCATTTTAGTTGAGTTGGTCTCCTCCATTAATAAATGAAAATAATAATAAGAGGAAATAGAATCTTTTTTTCCACTCCAGAAAACCATATATCACTGGTGCAAGGAGGATATTCAATCCTTAGAAATATAATTGAAGAAGATGCATGATTCAATAATACAACTTCCAAAAGAACTCATACATATCATACACTATACTTTCAAGAACAATCTAAGAACAACCATGTCCCATTATGTATATACACTTGTGGGAAGCACATATATTTGAATTTAGGTGTTTTGATGGAGAACATGACATTACCTTTTATGGCACATTTCAATATGCATTCACTATAACCACATTATATATTGTATAATGATTATGGATGGAAATTCAAATATCACTACCATTGAGATTGTGCTATGGTGAATAAGGAGACTATTTCTTGAAATTTGGACAATGTATTATACCTGTTAGACCATTACCCATACCATGTTCAAATGTTGAATAATGTAGTAAGTTAGTAACTAAAAGAAGAATGATATTTTAATAGAATGCATGTATACAGTGTAAAACAATCACTTTAGTGATACTACAAAATGAATTTCATTGTTTCACAAATCAATGCATATTCAAAGCACATTCAAAATCACACAAGATTTACAGATGGTAGCCATGTGACTTTTTACAATACTAAAGTAGTCAAACATCTTATGTGGGGCTGCAAGGTGGCCTGAACATATTGGGATTGGATTATTGCAGAATAACTTATAACATGTGTTGTCCATTGCAAAAGAGATTGTTGTACTGCTTTTAAAGGAGAAACTGCACCCTTTCTCCTGGGGGAAGTTGCTAGGTTCAATTCTTAGTTAAAAATTCAGTTTGCAACAATCTTAGATGGGTATTTTTAGAAAATTCATTGCTCCACTTGAAATTGGTACCACATCAGACATGCACACCCTCCTTGCTTGTATAGAGAAGGGTAATATGCATGTTTATGATTTGGACGACAATTTAATATTCTTTGATGTATTTTCTTATGTGCATTTACTGAAATATGAGATGCATTTGTTACCAAAAAAAAAGCATACATATTCTTATCTTAGTGTTTATGCATACCAATTTTGGCACTATAAATAGGAGCATGTAAAATTTGGATGATTGGCATATGCATATAAAATTGGTTTGGTGTAAATTCCAACTATGCATATTTTTCTTGCCAGTTTAGATTTTCCTTCAAGCATAATTAAAAGAGAGGGAGGCAATATAGATGATAGGAAACCAGAGCTTTCCATGCCTTTTCCTTTTCCAATTTTGTACAAGGAAAAATGAATCTTGGATGCCTATCTGAACATGACCATTGTGCAATCCTCTTTGCTTAACATGAAACTTAGGCAAGAATTGATTATCAAAGAATGGATTTGAACCATCATGTATTCCATATGGTTTGTTTGAGGTCAGTATAGTTATGTATTTGTATGTCTTAGTGTTAATGTGTTCCTTATTTATAAATATGATCACATACATATAACTCTTTTGTGGTCAATGTTTAGTTATGTATTTGTATGTCTTAGTGTTAATGTGTTCCTTATTTATAAATATGATCACATAAATATAACTCTTTTGTGGTCAATGTTATGAGAGGAAATTAATTTGAAACATGGTTTATCGATTTGAAATAAATGTGCATTTTCTTGGGAAACATGTTTTTTATTATATATTGTGTTACTAGGATGTTTTTTCTAGCAAAATTATGATCTTGAATGTGTGAATGGTGAGACCCTAGTCCAAACTTCTACCATCTTTGTGGATATGAAAGAACAAGACTTGCATATTGTGAGGCACCCACATCCTCCACAACCAAAGTATGTAGAGGGATTGACCTTAACTATAAAACTCAAGAAAAAGGGAATGATGGACCATGGTCCCTTTCGGTGTCTAAATAATTTTGCATGGAGGATGCTAGTTTATGGGGCATTAGTAGAACTGAACAATGTGATTTTATTCATCAAAGATTGAACTTGATAAGAGAAAGAATTTTTTATATTGATAATCGCATATGTGTTTTTGGTTCCAATTTAGACATCGATCTTCTTAATGCCAAAGATTTCAAGAAATGGGACACCATGGATTTGAGCAGCAAGGATTTTAAGACCAAGGCTTTGATGGTTGCTCAAGTAGTCATTAGATGTGAGAAGTGATCAGATCTAAGCTCAACCTTGATCTTTAGAGGCATAATCTATGTGAAAGTAATTAGAATAAAGCTATAGTACAATCAAATAAGTCCCATGTATTTGTTCCTTAAACCTCAAAATCGACATTTGGACGATAGGGACATGGTCTAGCGCCATAAGATGCCCCTTATTCTTTACATTTGGGTCAAGAATTATCAAATTATAGATAGGAGAGTCGACCTATTTTGACTATGGTTTGGATCCAACCTGCATACACATGCTCAGGACTGATCTATACTTGTTTGCAGAATAATTAATATAAATACAAAGAGACAGAGCATTATTTCAGTCAGTCTCCTTCGAGCATCTTTGAGGGACATATGTAGTGCCTGGTACGGTACAAGGGGAAAACATAATTATTGCATAATTTTTTAACCTAACAGTGGTTGTAATAGTAGTATTTTAAATCGTTGATCTATATATTATCTAGATTTGTTCTAAACGAGAAGCAGTGTATCATGTTCTAAAAATAAATTGTGGGCACATTTTCTAAACAATTAAAATATGTCTATTTAGTTACTTTATTTGATTTTTTCATTCATTTGAATCTCCTCTAAAAACCCATAAAAAATAAAAAATAAATATTTAAAAAACAAAAATAAAACCCCAAATGGACATGGAATGGAATGGAGGACTTCATAAATTTTTCATGTGTTACCTCTGCAAAATGGATCTTTGGGTGCTCTTTCAATCCACTTTCAGAATCCCTTTAAGAAAATCCTACATCAATGAGAGCATATATCCAACTATTGTATGTATATTGAACTAATATTTAATCTCTGTGGAATATCTTTAGCTTTCGACTTCGCATTCAAATATCATACCATGAAATCAGGCGAATGAAGGAAAGAAGTCTCATTTATACCAAATGGGCATGGTGAAATTTCTTCACGAAATACCTATTACTAGAAATTGAGGTGAATGAAGGTAGGTAGCCTGAATTATACCAATTGGGCGGGGCAAAATTGCTTCAAAAGATCCTTGCTCCCTGGAAATCGGGGCAAATGGAAAGTTGCAGCCAAAATTTAAGGGGCGAAAATCATTTTTTTTCCAGTATTCTTCATAAATAAACGATGGCTAAGCCTCTATACATAAATTTTTTTTAAATAAAATGGGGCAAATAATTTTTTAAATAATAAAGCATTGCAGTATAAAAAAATTTCCCCATCAAAATTTGGAATCCTTTAACTTCACCCATGCGCGAAATTTCGCCCTTAAAATTTTCTATGACATCATATCTATAATTCGTACCCAATGAGGTGATGTCCAAAAACTCCATTTCTGTTTGAATATATCTATGAAAACAACCATGGTATTTGAGCACCAGATGTCACTCAGAGTCTTTGATACCTAATTTGGTGCGCAAGGCATGGAAAATCTTTGTGAAATCTGGTATTGTCCGGTCCCTTTCTTCACAGGGGGTGGTCCATATAATGTACTGGTCCTCGTAGCTTCCAACCGGGTAGTATTGTTCTTTAATGTCATCTCGGAAGGAATCCCATGTAGGGGCAACGAAAAATATTGTAGATTCCTCTATGGACCTTTTCTCAAAGTAAGTATCCCACCAGTCCTTAACAAGGGGGATGACCTTGAGGAGTGCAAAAGTAATATTTTCCCTGTCGAAAAAATTGTGGACCAAAAAATACCCTTCGAGCAGATTCAACCATTTATCTACAACATCTGCATCTATCAGTCTTTCAAATAATGGAATATAAAAATTTATGTGTACCTTGAAGGGGGTTGCATGGCCTCTTGATGAAGATGCTTCTCCTGTGGGCAGTCGTCGAAGGATCTGTGCAAAGTTTTCCATCATTTCATTCCTTTTTCGCGCGAGGGCTTCCTCAAGCAACATTTTGATAGGATATCCTGCTCCATGATCTTTATTTTCGTCCCCCATGTGTTGTTATCGGGCTTGGAGAGACTGATCTTGCAACAACTCAATTGGTTCGAGTCCCAACTTCTTGTACCCAGATCTTGTCAGGGACATGCACGAAGAAAAATAAATGAAGAGAAGACTGCTCTAATACCACTAATATAAATATAGGAGCGAAATGAACTGATTAACAGACTGAATAAAATAAACACAGAGATATGAAGAACAACACAAATATCCAGTGAACAATATCTTCTATTGAATAAATGAAATAGGTTGAAACTGTAAAACTACAGAACTTAAACACTTGCTCGAATGGTGGTAGTTATCTCTAAGAAGAGATCTGGCTGCTACGTGCATCCATCTGAGTATAATAAATTACAGTGAGTCTCCAGAGGCCTTTTTGATATTACTCATGAATTCCAAAACCCTATACATCCAAAAACCTAACCCTAGGAGGTGGAACGCCAAAATTCATGTGGGCCCCTATGGGTAATTTGGTACCTCAACTTCTCGGGGTCGTAACTTTTACATACACCCTCTATTTTAGGGATGTGATATCCCGTTGGAAAGGTATTTCAAAGAAATACACATTACATCGTCAAACTTTGATTTCATCTACAGTTTGATTGTGGTGAGACAAAAAAACACTGTTCAGGGATCCAAAATGACCCTAGAAGTACAACAAGATGTGTTGACATGAAAACATACAAAATAAGCCATTTGGATTAGGTGGGAGGCCACCAATATCCACCTAGAAGATGTGTAGGGCTTCAGACAACCCCAGAAGTGTAGAACCCACAATTACAAAGAAGTACAGAAGGATGTGCCGAGTTAAAAATGGACAAGAGGAGCCAGTTGGAATAGGTGGGTGGCCACCAATATCCACCTGGATCAATTATATTCAACTTCTTGGTCAATGACACCTAAGAACTTACCATCATTTTTAAAACAAATTTAACAACAAATTCAAACTGTGATGGTCTAAGTTCCTCTATCTTTGTGCCTATGGCTTTCAAGACAAAATTAAAACAAAGGTCTTTTTAGAATCTTCTTCCATATCAACTTGGAGGTACACAGTGAAATCTAATTTTCGCTAGGTCTGATCTTTCCTTGGGAAGAATTTATCCAATAATAATTTTGTCCATCATGTCCACGTATGTTAGACAAGATTTCTGGCATCTTCACATATCACAATCTTACCTTTTTCTTTGGAAAAGAAAGCGAGGTTCATTTCATTTCTTTGTTGAAGAAGAATGTACGTAGAAAATCCAAGTGGAATCCCTAATTTCTGCAGGGGAAAACCTGATGAATGATTATGGTTAGTTTTGTCCATCCATAAAGGAGAGATATGAAATAAGTGATTGATTAATTCGTCATCACATGCATATTTCTGGGCGGGTGGTAGGAATATTATTGCATTATTGGATAAGAACATAGGACTCCCATGATAAAGAATGGATTCCTATGTTACAGTAACATAGGCCATATTTATCATATTCAATCCAAGTACCAAACCTTCCTCTATTTATCCTTTCTTCAACTTAATGAAGACAAAAATAAGAATTTCTAGCCCATTTCTCTAAAATCATGATTTTTAATGGCCATTCTTTTATTTCTCCAATAAGAACCTTATCCATGTGCATGTCAATAGCTTCTCTTATGAGAGTGAGAGCTAGTTATTGTTGTTGTTCTCCTATTACTAAGAGGATATCGGTTCTTATTGATCCACATTCTTGAATGGCCTTTTGTGCTTTCTTTAAGGATTCTTTTGCAAGCTCCTGGGGTGTTAATGGAACTTTTCATCTACTAGATTCTCTAGTAGACATTATTTCCAAAATTGGTTGCTCTGCTTCTCTAGTCAGCATGCGAAAGAGGAAATTCAAGTATTCAATCTTATATCCAACATCAAAATCAAAATTTTCGAACCAAACATCCCACTTTTGTATTATAGTATAGCTATTTGTTAATACTTTTTTAGATTTAAGCATGTCTGGCAAGATTTTCAAATTTGTTCTAAACAAGAATCTAGCAGGCTTAAGATACAACTTGAAATGTTGAATCAATTTTTTGACAACAAGTAATTCCTTATGGCTTGGTGCGTAATTCAGTTCTTGACACCTGTGAAGGATCTAGAGACATACCCACAAATCTCTTACCTACCTTCAATTTTCTTTATTAATACTCCTCCCCATGCATGATTAGAAGCATCTATTTCAATAATATACAAACCTTGTTCAGAAGGGAGTGTCAAAGAAGGAAGTCTTTTTAATTTTTCTTTAATCCTTTTGATTTTTTTAGTCATAGTAGTAGTCCATGGTGGTGGTGACTTCTTTAGCATGTGCTGTAATACAAAAATATCCTCAGAGTACCCTTTATAAAATGGTTTGGCATAGTTCAGACTTCCCAAAAATATCTACAACTGGTTTGTTTTTTAGATAATGTCTAGAAATTGATTAAAGTTATTTAAAATGTGGTCTTGTAGCAAGATCTGTCCTTTACTAATCTTAAATCTAATAAATTCTATTTCTATTTTCCTAATTTCTATTTTTGAGGTGGACAAAACTAACCCATTCTCGAAAACAATTTCATAGAATTTCTGCAAATGCTTCAAATGTTCCTAGAGATTTCTTGACCAGGCCAAAATATCATCTATCTAGATGATCGACCATGATTATTCTATTAACAGGTCTTCCATTATCTTTTGTAGTTCCTAAGGGGAATTTTTCAATCCAAATGGCATCACTTTCCATTGATAGTAGCCATGCGGAACCACAAAAGTTGTTTTGTGGTGATATTCTAGTATGATCCCTATTTGGTAGAAACCAAATTTGAGATCAAATTTACTTAAAATCATTTTTCCTTTTATTCTCTAAAGTAATGATGCCTTATTTGGCAGAGGGTACCTAATAGGATTTAAAGATTTGTTGAGAGAATTATAATTCACTACCAGTCTCATTTTTCCTCTCTTTTTTTCAGAGTGTTTATTCACATAAAACCCTATACATGCCCATGCATTTTTTGAAGGTTCTATTGATCCTTTTTTCAGAAGGTCTTGAATTTCTTCTTGTAAATTCTCAATCTCAGAGGGGCACATAAGAGAAGCAAAGGACTTTTGTGGAGACATTTTTGTCAAAGGATCGTGTGGGAGAGATGAAAATAGTTCTCTCTTTTCCCAAAGGCATTAAGAGAATCAGAAGTGCAATATTTCATAAGTCTTACTTTTATAGGATTTAAGACTTCCTAATGGGACAAAACAAAACAAGCAATTCTTTCCATTTTATTCAATTCTAATGTAAGAATAGGTGGTTGTACATATTTCCTACTATATGCATCTTTATTTTTATGCACACCTTCAATATGCAAAGAAGTATTTACAACATGATCATTTATGTACATCTTCTTTACCTTCTATTTTGGATCCAAGGTAAAAGGAGATATTAGTTGCATGAAACTAACACCTAAATATAGTCATATCTAATACTGCCCAATCCATGAAATGATTGTTTGAATGATTCATTATTTATTTGGAGAGGAAAATCTTTTGTTTCTCTAAACATTTCGATAGATGAACCATCTATGGATATTACACCTTGAGAAGTCTAATGCCAAAAATATTCAGGGATTGTTTTCCTTATTAAAAAATTTAATTGATAACCATAATCTAAGAAAGAGTCTAGTGGATAAGGAGCATGTTCAGTAGGACTAAACCATACTTTAATAAAGAACCTCATACCTATGCAAACTTGGAGTTCTGGGGGTGATTCGATTCTTTCCGGTTCTTGTTTGGTCGGTGTTTCTTCTTCTTATATTTATATCTTCTTCTTGTATCTTATTATAGAAGGTGGAAACTATTCTATTTCTAAAAGAAGATTTAAATATTCCTCATCTAATGAGTTATAAGCTTCTATCTTGACAGTTTTAAGAATTCCTTTCAATTCTTTGATTTTGTCTATTCCTGAATCCTAATCTTATTATGGTCTATTTTTCTCTTATTTGCATCAACAACATTGCCTTTTTGTCTTGCCTAAATTGGTGTTTGTATTTATGACTATCAATGTGTTGTGTATAGAGATCAATATGAGAGTAGTAACTAGAATTGGCCTTGTAAGAAGGATGTAGAAACTTCTTATGGTCTTTTATTATTGGAGGCCTGGCTAGTCTTTTGAGTAAAGCATCGCTTTCTTGTTTGAGCTCTTGTCTGATCACATATTGCCAGATCGATGTTTCTTCAAGTGATTTTTCAATTTATGCAAGTCTTGATTATAGATATTTAGTGGTCATCAAGCAGAAATCAGATTGATCTTGGCTATCTACCCCCCGATTTAGTGGATTGGGTGGAGTATTCTATCCAGAGTCACTAAATTATGAATCAAAATTAGTCATGGAATCAATGTCAGAGAATTTTGAAGGGTCCATATAGCAGATTTATCCTTCTGAGCAGTCTGAAGGAGAACATAAACATAGATCCTACCATTATGATTTGTGATCTTCTTTAAATAAGGCTGACAACCTGGGATTTTTCTTTTTGTGTGGACACTCATTTGCCCAATGCTCATACTTTTGGAAATTGTAGCAGGCTACCTTTTTTGAAGGTGTTATGTGTTTCTTCGAATATGAAATTTTTTGACGTTGCTTTAGCTAATACATCTTAGAATATTTATTTTATCATGAACCCATCTAGATTTGAAAGTATGCTACTTTCCCTTTTCTTTCTTCTTGCAATATCAGATAGAGGATTGATGTGCTCTATTAAATGCACCATATCCCCATTCAGGCATTTCTCCAATGTGTTAATCCTTAGACAGAGCCCATATTATGTATAAAACCCCTTATTAATCCCCTTATTGAATTATTACATTTATTGTGTTATATTTGTGTGTAGGCTATGAACCCCTTCATCACACCATTTCATTATAATTGTACCCTTTGTCTCCTATATATATACCAAGGAGAGCTAGTCTTAGGATCATCTTATCTCATATCATATTATATTTTGAATTGGATATATTGTAAAAGGAGGTTTCCCTCTCGAAGTGGACTATAATCATTGACTTCTAATCATTTTTTAAGGTGTTGGATCATAACATTTGGTATCAGAGCTCATTGATCCTCATATTTTTCTTCTCCAAGCAAGTCATATTAGAATTTTTTCTATAATTTTTTTTCTTTGATGACTCAGACCATGAAACTTGGATGTTGTTTAAAGGGTATATCAAGGTATATGTGATAAAAATTCCATCTTTTGGTTCATCATAATTTCATAGATATACCCTGTGGAAGATAGGGTATCTAATTAGTCTCAAACACGTGTTTTGGGTAAAATCGTCACATTTTCTTCACAGAGGATCCAAATTTAGTGACACTAGTTTCATTGGAAACAAAAATTTCTATAGTATTTATGGTACAATTTTTAGAATTAGATATCAAATATTGTGTGTGTGGCACGTTGTACAAGTTCTCTCTCCTGGAAAGGCCAAAAATCAGCAAGGTGTGGGGAAGTTACCCTAACTTCCACTTGGAACATTCAATTTTGTTCAGACTTATGGCATTGAAGAGAAGACATATCAGAGTACTATAGGACAAAATTTCATACTTGTAAGGGCCAAAATTTTAGAATTACATCATAAGGAAGGTCAGCCAGGATGAAAAACTCCAAATTAAGGGTTTGAAAGGTACATAACTTACAATTGGCATAACTTTTTATTGGAAGATTTATTTCTAGTGATTAAAAATTTGTGATAAAGATATAATAGAGGATTATTATTATTATTATTCCATATGGGTCCCAAAAATATGACAACACCAATTAAACCTCCATAATTCTCATCTATGACTTTAGAAGAAAATGAGGACATACATAACAAGTTGTCCAAATTGGAGGAACAACTTAATGAGTTGAGTGACAAATTTAATAATTGGGTAAACTCACAAAGAAAAATTCAAGAAATGGAAATGAAGATGGATGGAAATAAAGAAGAAATACCCAATTCCATGAAGAAAATGCAAAATTCCATGTCTTCCATGATCTTTCAATCTCTAGATGAGAGACTCCCTAAAGGAGATACCAAAATGCAAGGAACTCAAGAAAATGAAGATAATATTCATGTCGAACAAATTGTCGATAATAAGCCATTTTTAACTAGTGAATCGAACTCTAATATTGGATTTAATTATGGTGGAGGTCATGAATTCAACTTTCCCAAGATTGAATTATAGAAGTTTGATGGAACATAAGTCTTTACTTAGGTGAAACAAATGGAGCAATAGTTTGAACTACATAATATTAAGGATGATAAGAAAAGGATTCACATAGAAACTTTGAACTTTCAGAAAACACCATATCAATGGTACCAATGGATAGTGAAAAGTTAGCCCCCTCTTTATCATTATACTTGGGGTTTATTTACAAAAGACTTAGAAGCACACTATGGGAGAGTGCGGAAACATGACTACTTCATTCAATTGACAAGAATAAAAAACTTAGGTGATATTGAATATTATAATACAAAATTTCAAGTATTGGCCACAAGGATGGATGACATAAGTGATCAACAATTGTTGGAAGCTTACATGGGTGGATTAAAACAAGACATAAAACATGATATTTTCTCAAGACATCCTACAAATATTATGGAAGCCATGCAAGATCCTTGTCATATTCAAGCCAAAAATAAGGCTACAACAAATCTACCATTAGAGCATACAACATAGATCGTGTTGGGGGTCATAAGACAATTATACCTCAACCAACAAGGCTAACACCTCATCAAATGGAAGATAGAAGAGAAAAGGGGCTATGTTTCAATTTCGACAACAAGTACAATAAGGGGCATAAATGCAATGAGAAGAAAGTATTCTACGTAGACAATGAAGTGGAATAATACCAAGAATTGGAACCATCGCAAGATCTATAGCTAGAAGAGACTACTCCAACAATATCTTGTCATGCATTGGTAGGCATCAGTACTCCACAAACCCTCAATATAGAAGGATATATCAAAAAGAAAAAGGTAATAGTATTGATTGATTCCGGTAGTACCCATAACTTCATCAATTACAAACTAGAAAAAGATCTCAATTGCTTCATATATCCAACACCAAAGTTCCAAGTAATGATTGCATATGGAGGTACCATAAATTGTTCTGGGAAGTTCCATAGGATTAAGCTCAATATGGGGGAGTATTTATTGGATAGGCCCATGATTTCCATACAAATCGGTGGTGAGGATGTTGTACTAGGGGTCCAATGGTTAAAATCATTGGGAACAATGGCCTTTAATTTTCAAGATCTTTTCATGAGATTTTCCTCAGAAGGAAAGAAAATTTAGCTTAAAGGTATCCAAGGGAAGCCCTCTAAAGTGATAAGCTCTAAAAACATGACAAAATTACTCAAAAAGGGACACGATGGTGTAATTTCACAATTGAGATCAATAGATTTCCAAACATCTATATCCATTGCTCCAATGGATATCCAAAACGTTATTAACAATAATTGCAAGGTATTTGGAGATATGCCTAAGGGTCTTCTACCTACTCAATATCATTCCCATGTTATTCATCCGTGAAAAGGAAGTGTACATCCATTCTCCCATGTTTCTTTCTTAAAGAATATAATCCATGACAAGATCCCATTGCAAACTAGTTTATCATAGAGAAATGGAGAAAGGAAAATCATACTAGAACCATAAACAATCCTTCAAATAAGGATTAAGAAGCTACAAAATGAAGCAATTATTGAGTACCTTGTCAAATGGAAGAACCAACCAATGGAAGAGACGACATGAGAAGATGATTTCTTCATGCACACACACCCACAATTGTCAAGTGTT
>JASDQU010102029.1:59613-76845 GCA_032191745.1 Picea mariana
ATATTGCATTGCAAGTATAATGGCGGTCTAGATTGCATTTTTCCAAGTATGATGACATAAAATCTTACCAGTGGCATGCCTAATAGTGACCAAGCCGAAACTCATATTCTTATCACATAAAAGAGTGTCACAGTTAGGTAGTATGAAGCCCCTACAACATAGTGAATACAAAGGGTATTATATTGACTGAAGAAATTACAGACTGAGGAGAAATCGCAGAGGAGGGTTTGAAGGATTGAATGGCATGTGATGCACATATATAGTTGTGATGTTAGAATAATGGTTTTAGTGTTGAACCAATCTTCTAGAATACACCACTTATATTCACAAGAACCCCTTGAATAGTTTTCCTGTATCAATGCTACTCTGGAGGTACACTAAATGATGATAGATCTAAAGATGTATGATGCTAATCTAGGCTTATATATGTATGATTTATGATGGGAGATGCTAAAGAAGTACCCATGTTGATAAATTTGAGACCATAGGCATGAAATAGACAATTACAGAGAAGAAAACGAAATTACAAAGCAACCTAGATCTATGGAAGTAAAATGATGTTTGAAGGTTGTGTTGGGGGGCGAGCGGTAGGGAGGGGGCATTGGAATTTTGGAGCTGACCTAGTCTTGTTTAATATGAATTTTAATGGAGGTCTGACCTACATTATGTCTTGAAATTTTCCAAATTAACGGAGGGGTTGACCTGTGATACAAGCTAAGGCCGACCCCACATTGCATTAAAATTTGTGGTTGTTTGATGGGGTTGACCTTACATATCTGAAGGGTAAACAACCATCTTTGAAGGAGAATGAAAGGTTTGTTTCCCTAGCTTAACTGTCAATTCCTTTCCACGTTGGAAGGTTTTTAGGGTTATCACATGGGAGATACACTGCCAGTTTGGAGCCCTCACATCCACGCAAGAGGAGGGATTTGGTTGTTGCTTGGTTGGCAAAGAAGACTCGAAGAATCAGACTACCCACTAGGAGAAATCTTGAAGATCATATTTGTTGAATTTAAGGAGTCATCGAGCATTGAAGGGCCTTTGGAGGTTGGATTATACACCAACACCCCATTTTCTTTAACATTTTGGATGATGAACAACTCACTAAGAAGTTGTGGAACATAATCAATGTAACCTTAAGGGATGGTAGGAACCTAAAAGAGTTGATTGTTGTTAACCTTCTAGAGAGGAACGCAAGTAGGGTATAGACGAGAAAGAGGAGATCCAGAAGAGAATTTGGACTAAATGATCACACAGATGACTATGAGATTAGGTATTTTATGTTAGATTTGGGTTTTGATGTCAACGTATTTCCAAAGAAGACTTGGGAAGCAATGGGAAAGCCCAAGCTCTTCTATTCACCTATTCAGTCGTGAATGGCGAATTAGTATTGCATCTATCATGTTGGGAGGATACAAAATGTTGAAGTGGATTTAGATGGAATTAAAACATTGGCGGACCTTGAGGTCATAGAAATAATGGGGGGGGAATATCTATACCCATCTCTATTGGGCATTGATTGTGCCTATGAGAAATATGCAATAAGAGATCTTAAGAAATAAGTTATGACCTTTGAGTCTTACGACATGAAAGTAGCTCAACCTCTAGACCCTTATCAAAGTCCACGGTATAATGATCTAGCAGATGAGAGTATGGAAAAATATACTCTAGATAAACTCTAAAATATGACTGGAGGAAAATGAGCAGATTACATTAATCCCACTGCAGATGGATCAGTAAGTTGGAGAAGCATTCAGTCTGCAAATGAAGATTCAGGGGCAACTTTTGATAATTGGCAAAAGGAAAGGTACGAATTTTTTTCAAGAACATGTGCAACTATTAGAACAACCAAGTGGATTGGGAAAGATATTAGAGAACACCATGTCTATAATGGCACTTCATATTTATGCAACTTTCGTGTTGATCTAGAGGATAAGGTTATGACAAAGCAAATAATTCTAGTACTTGATATTGCATTAAAATCTTCTCCATATAGGTGGTGGGATACTCACAAAATAGCCCTGTCTTTGTGGGAGGAATTCAAACTTGATTAACAACACCATTTTCTTCCATTTCTAAAAGTAAAAAATTTTGGGACAAGACAAAAAACATAAGAGTCAGATGTTATCCTTGGAGATATATGATGGCCAGTCCAATCCAACTACACATATTGAGCATTGTCTAAAAGTCTGGAAAGTTGTGCAACTTCCATCCTATCTGTGGACACATCAATTCTTTCACTCTTTAGGAACTATTTCAAAGGCCTGGTACGTGCACAAGGAGGCTCGAAGACAAACTTCCTACTGAGAGGTACTACAAAATCAATTCTTCCAAGATTTCTACTTTTCTAGTAAGTCTCCTGAAATTACTCTAGTACTGCGACAAATAAAAAAGATTATATTTACTGATGAATTTAATCCCACATACCCCCCTACATTTTATATTGAACATGAATACCTAATCCATCATAGCCTTTATCCATCCCATGCATGAATATCCATTTCATGTAGTAAAATCGATAAAGATCTGAAAAATCTCGAAGACCAAGAGGAACTTAAGAATTTAACACTCAAGGAATTGGCAAGAACAAGAGATGTTAAAGATACTATCTTTGATGATGTCAGCAACTGCTATTTCAAGCCGATGAAGTTGGATAAAGTAAACATAGGGATTGGGGATAATCCTAAAATGGCATCCATAGGGGACTATTTGGATGAACAAACCATGACATAGATACATGCTCTATTGCAGGAGTATGAGGACATCTTCCCCGATATTTTTTCAGAACTATGGATTAAGGGACATTTAGGTGAGATGGGGATTGACTTAAACCCTGACATAAAGCCAGTTCAACACAAACCTTATTGTCTCAATCCACAAGCAACAGATAAGGTTAAGTAAGAGATTGAGAGAATGTTATCTATCAGGCTGATTTTTCCTGTAGATGAGGCCAAGTGGATAAGTCCTATTGTAATTTAGACCAAGAAGGGTACTAATGATATAAGATTCTATGTGGATTACAGAAGTTTGAAATCAGTGTGTGTGCATGACCCTTTTCCCACCCCTTTTAGTGATGAATTTCTTGATCAAGTAACAAGCAAGGAAGCCTATTCTTTTACAGATGAATTTTCAAGTTATCATCATGTTAGAATTGCATAAGAGGATAAAAGAAAGACTAACTTCACTACAGATGGGGTTCTTTTGCTTATAATGTTATTCCCTTTTGACTAAAGAATGCCTCAACTATTTTTTCTCGAATCATCATTGCTACATTTTGCAACTTCATTCATAAATTTATTGAAGTGTATATGGACGATTGGATTGTGTAAAACCTATTAAAGGAGCACACATGTTTACTATAGTTAATGTTTCATCGTTGCCAACAACTACAAATTTTGTGAAACTTGAAGACGTGTATTTTTTGTGAACCATTTGGAAATCTTCTAGGGCATATAGTATGTAGGGAAGGAGTACTAGTGGACCCTATGAAAGTTATGACCATCCTCAATATGCCCCCTCCTACAACTACTAAACAATTGCGGTCAATGTTGGGCCACACTAGATACTACCATCGATTTATCAGGAATTATGTAAGCATAATTACCCCATTGGAGAAATTGTTGAAGAAATATGAAGCTTTTAAGTGGAAACCAGAGTGTGATCAAGATTTTGACACCCTCAAAGAAAAATTGAGTATTTCCCCTATGTTGGTATACCCAAAATGGAAAGTGGAATTCCATGTACACGTTGATGCCTCTAGAATTTCTTTGGGTGCAATCATTGTGCAACCTGATGAAGGAAACCTAGATCATCTCATCTACTTTGCTAGTAGGAATCTCTCTCAAGTCGAGTGCAAATACACTACCATCAAAAGGGAAGGTTTTGCAATGGTTTATGCTTTGCAAAGGTTAATAATCATGTGATGGAAGGAAGAATTTGTAGATGGTTTTTGTTGTTTCAAAAGTTTTCATTTGAGGTCATTATTAATCCAAGTAAATTAAATGTGGGTACTGACCATTTGTCTAGACTAGAGTTAGGAGAAAGTCATGGAGTCATAGATGAAAAAATCACAGATGCATGTATTTTCAAAGTTGAAGCTATTCCTAATTACTTATCTGACATTGCCTTATTTTTTAGCATGAGTGTCTTCCCTGAAGGTTAGTCTGCAACTCAAAAGATACACCTAGTGGTTTGTGTTGTAAAATATCAAATGATTGTAGGTTAGTTGTACAAATTGGGACTGGAAAATATCCTCATACGATGTGTACTTGATCATGAAAGCTTGGATATCTTGTGGGAGTGTCATCGTGGAGTTGTGCAAGGCCAGGTAGGAGGTAATAAAACAACACAAAAAATATTACATGTAGGATTGTGGTGGCCAACTGTATTCAAGGATGCTAAAAACTATGCCAAAACCTGTGATGCATGTCAGTGGGTTTATAAGTCATCACACAAAGATGAGTTCCCATTACACTTGGTTCATGCCTGGAAGGATTTTGAGAAATGGGCGATGGAATTCATTGTTCCCATTAACCCACTGGCTAAGTATTCAATGGAAAGATAAATTATTACCACAACCTATTACTTGACCCGTTGGGATGAAGCGGAAGTTGTTTGGGATTTCTCTACAGACACAACAACATAGTTTATTTTTTAGAACATCATTATTAGGTTTGGTTGTCCTCGACGTTTGACCAGTGATCAAGGAGCCCACTTTATCATTGAGACTATCACGACCCTCATAAGAGAGTTTCTGATTCAACACCATAAGAGTAGTCTATACCATCCATAAGCTAATGGAACAATGGACGGATTCAACAAGATCTTGGGGGCTTGAATAAAGTATGTTGCGCAAGTTGGGATGATTGGGATGAGCAAGTTCCAACTGTATTATCGTCTTACAGGAATACTACAAAGAAACTACATAAGTATACTCCATTCCAACTAGTTTATGGAAAAGAAGCAGTTGTTCTTGTCGAGTTCACTACTCCAAGTTTATTCATTATGCACGTGACTTAGATGATAGATGATGAATTAGTTGCAGAAAGGGTTGCAGAATTGATGGAACTCGAGGAAGCCCAATTATTAGTATATTTTCATCAAACTGTGGAAAAGGATAGATAGAAGTATTGGAATGATAGGCACATTAATAATAAGAAGTTTTCACATGGTGATAAAGTCATGTTATATGATAGTAAGTACCAAAAGCATCCTAGGAAACTACAAATGCATTGGCTCGGAACCTTTATAGTTTCAGAAGTACATGACTCCAGAGCTTCCATGATTGTACAACTTGATGGTATTCTTCATCCAGGATGGGTGAATGGAACACACCTGAAGCCTTAATTTTATGCTTAGTAAATGAAGTTTCCCCGCACTCTTGTCACTGGGAGTGAGTCTAGTAGGTAGGATTTACAGTTGTTTTGTTATTTTCCTTTTCTATTAATAAAAGGGTGACATGTCTCATTGGCACTCGATCTAGAGTTTAGTTTTCACTGTCAATTTATCCATCCCAAATATCAATTTTGTGTTTGGGGAAGTCTAAATAAATGTCTAAATAAAATCTTGGTGCATTTACTAGCTTCCAAGTTTGAAATTTGTTCCCTGTACTTGTCATGTTGTTAATTAAATGTCGTTGATACCTTATGCTTGTTGTCCGTTCATCACCAATCAAATTCATTTAAATATTAACAACTATCGCTAATCCTCTGATTGATCACTGGTGTGACCATTACTTTCCCATTCACCCTGATATCCTTCTGTCGTGTTTCCACTTATGCTCTTAATTACCCAAATCTCTAGTGGATTTTGTTACGTTCGATGGATATGTCAACGTTAATGTCGAGTTACCTCCACATTGTATCTCTTAATGCATGCTCATAACTTCACCTCCTAGATATTGTTTATAATCTCCACTTTTCCCAACTACTAAATCTTATTGTATTTTAGATAAGTTTTTTGAATATTTAGTCATGGAGACGCGTGAGAAGTTTGTGAGCCCGCACCCACGCCTCGGTCCACAAGTCTTGTTTGTCTACTGATGTCGGTCTACTAGGATGGTTAACACTATTGACTGGGTAGATGTTCCAAAAGTTTTTGTTCTAGAGGATTTCATTGATCCATGGGTTGAAGTAATAGGAAATCTCCATAGAAAATTCAAGCTGCAAGCTCAATATTTGGACATTGATTTCACAGATGCCACTCAGTTTCTGTAGATGACTCTTCATACCTTTATGGATTGTTCGACACTATCGACCGGTGAGATAGATTAGGAGTGGAAACCATCATACATCCCCATATGGAACTCCACGTTGATGAATTTGTATGACTTGTTGGTGTTTGGCACCATTGGCGATGTTGCACGGTGCACCAAGTTTCTTATTAGCCGTGTGGACAACAATACCTTATGGAAATACCAAGCTTACCCCATCCATGTGGAATATATCCACAAGATTATTGGGTTATTCATGGAGGGGTAGGATGTAAAGGATTATTTTCAGGTTTTATGGAATCATGGCCGCAAGAAGGGCAAGATAAGTTTGTATGACAAGTATGGAACCCATCGAGGAGGTCGGGGAGTGCACATTGATATCATAAATGATGATTAGGTCCAATGTGCTTGCTATCTGATTGTAGGAAAGGTCATGAAGAATTACTCGAGGGGTGAATGCACACTCGATACTATCTTTATGGTGGAATTATGTAAATAAGGTGATCAACTCAACTGTTGCTAGTACCTACTCACTAAAATGTTGTAGGCCTATGTTGATGCCCATGAATGGTCCACCTATTTTCTTTATGGATACCTATTAGTTTATTTTGCAATGTGGAAGTGGAATCCACTAGTGGGACTCTCTATGTCCACCTCTCTTAACAACCACCTTGCCAATTTGTTTGACGCTTGGCATGCTTGCACTTCCAGTGCCACAGAATATGATAGTGCCTTTCTCCAATGGTAGAAAAACCTTGTTACCGCTACTTAGTGGCCGAGGATTCCACGTCAGCCTTTTCCCAATCAACATACCCATAACATTTGGTTCAACATGAACTAGGGAAATATGTTTGCGCCACCTATCGGCGTTGCCCCAACACTTTTTCATAGGACCCCAACACTTTTCTACCTAGATGAGGCCCTTTTGGATAAGGAAGTTATGTCCTGACTAGGAGTTCTCAAAGAAAATAAGCAGTCAGTTTTTTCTTATACTCTTTCTAGTGGCATGCCTAAGAGTGATGAAAATGAAACTATTATTCTTGGCACATAAAAGAGTGTCACAATTAGGTATTATCAAATCCCCTACAATAGATCAAATACAAATGGTATTATATCGAATAAGGAAATTGTAGACTGAGGTGAAATTGGAGAGGAGGGGTTGAAGGATTGAATGGCATGTGATGCATGTATATATTTGTGATGTCAAAATAATGGTTTTAGTGTCGACCCAATCTTTTGGAATACACCACTTATTTTCACAAGAACTCCTGGAATAATTCTCCTTTCTCATTGTTGCTTGGGAGGTACACTAAATGATGACAGATATAAAGATGTATGATGCTAATGTGGGATGATTTGTGTCTGAGTTATGATGGGAGATCCTAAAAAAGCACCCTTGTTGATAAATTTGAGACTACGGGCCTGAAATAGACAATCATAGAGAAGAAAACGAAATTACAGAGCAACCTAGCCCTATGGAAACAAAATGACATTTGAAGGTTGTGTGTGTGTTTGTGTTTGGGCGTTGGAATTTTGGAGCCGACCCGGTCTTGTTTAAAATGAATTTTAGTGGAGGGACGACCTACATTATGTCTTGAAATTTTCCAAATTAATGGAGGGGTTGACCTGTGATACAAGCTAAGTCTGACCCCATATTGCATTAAAATTTGTGGTTGTTTGATGGGGTCGATGAACTTACATATTTGAAGGGTAAATGACCATATTTGAAGGAGAATCAAAGGGGTTGTTACCCCAACTTAACTATTAAGTCCTTTTCACGTTGGAGGGTTTTGGGGGTTATCACATGGGAGATACACCACCAGTTTGGATCTCTCACATCCACGCAAGAGGAGGGATTTGGTTGTTTCTTGGTTGGTTAAGAAGACTTAGGGACCCAACCTACCCACTAGGAGAAAAAATCGTTCTTCATTATGTCTTTAGTAAAGGACCCATATACCTTTTCGATACAAACCAAAAAGAGTTAGTACTTTTCCTCTAAAAAAGTTGCACGAAATATCATAAAAAACACATGAAACAACTCTTGACAAGTAAAAATCAACAAGCTAAACCCAAGGTAGTTGCAAGAGCAAGATAGATAACTAATCCCATAATGCAGATAACTAACATGTTAATATTCTACCACTATCCCTCAACCTATAATAAGAAAACATCCAATCCTTGCATCTATCAATGACAAGAATTGATCAATAATCACTAAGAACTCTGAGAAAAGCCAGTATATCTTAGATACTTTTATTCAGCAAGTCCTGGAATATTACAAATGCCCTCCTCATATTTATAAGAGAAGAGGAGGCTAGGGTTAGATTTCCAAATCCCAAGGTCAAAAGGTGACCTTGAGTTACAAAACAATTGTCACTTTTGGAAAGTGACAAATGTTGTTTCAAAAAGATCTTTTGTCCTTTCCAAAATGTAAATCAAATCTAATTTGATTTGCAAAATAAATTAGAACTTTAATTAGCTAAAAAAGAATTACATTCAAGAGAAAAATGGCTTTGAGAGAATCCTTTGGAAAAGTGCCAAAAATATGCCACATGACCAATCATTATTGGTTGGGATTTGTGCCTGTAAGTGGCATTGATGTTTTTTGTTACTCTTTTAGTATTGCAAGTTGATGTGATTTTTTGTGTCAAGGTGGCCATTAATGGTTGTGAAATAGGTTGGGATTGAAAATCGTGGTTGGGCAGATGTCGACTTTTCTTTAGAGGTTAGTGGGGTCTTGGATTTGGTTTACAAAAGAAAATAAATGCCATTATTTGAGCACTTTTCAGATATGACATACAAGCCCCCTTGCTATATATAAGATTTCCCAAACACATGGCAAAGCATGGCCTTTAATTCGACTCAATTTGAGCAAAAGGCCCCTAGGATTGAAAATTTTCTTGATTAACCCAATGGTCATAACAAATTTGAACGTGAATTTAAATAGTCTCATAGTGATCTTCTATACATAATCGTTATATTTCCTTTCATTTGGTTCAAATCAAGCTATAATTGTGTAAGATTTGGCCCTGGAAAGATGTTGATTTGAGGGCTAAATTTGGAAAATATGAGATAAAAAATACTCAAAATCTAAACAAAGTGAAAATTGATATCTTGCTATAGACAACTAGGCTATAAGTGAAATGGGTCTCTTTGCATTTTGAAAAACTTGGCCCCAAATGAATTCAATTAGGTGCAATTTTGGCACTAGTTCTAAGGTAAAAAAGGGGTCCAAGTTATTGTCGGGAGTGCCACTAAAAATATAAGAGTTTTTTTTGTTTAATACCACTTTAGATATGAAGTAGACTTAACCATAGTCATTTGGGTTCTTTCAAGGCAAAATTTCAACTTTAAATGTTGGTAAACTGTTTTTTTAATATATGGTTTATAAAAGGTTTGTGTTTTTTTTTTTGTGTGTGTGTACACACATATACACACAACCACCATAAATTTTGGATGTAAAACCCATATCAAATATATATTTAAATTTTATTTGTTGAACCATACAATGGTTAAAATAGGAATTGATGGTGACTAGATGGGATGGTAGTGGCTCTACTATGATAAAAAGATGCTACATTGATCTAGGAGAATCCATAATGCTAAAAATTTGATCATCTCAAATGCTAATGAAAATGACTCCATTATGTACATCTCAGTGAGAGATTTCTAACGATGCATGAATTGCCTCAAACATATATCATATGAGAAAGTTATGGCTTTTTAAAGTTTGAAAAAAACATAGGCAGAAGGAAAAATGGGGATTCCACGTGGCAAGCCACAATCTTCCATGTGGACCTTCCGTACAACTAAGTTGTCATAGGATGATGTCATGCTGATGTCAACAAGGTGACATGGAAACACGACATAGTGCCACATGTCACCCATATTTGGACAAAAGACACCTAGTTGGACTAGTAAAAAATGGCTAGGTGTCGTATGTACGGATGACATGGAAACTATATGGTCCATTGGGAACCATTGAAAGGGTTCCATTTGGTGGGTGGTATAGTAACATGACAATGGTAGGGGGCATATTGTACATATGATGTTGGAGGTGACAAGGCAGATGATAGGTTGGCAATGGCATGGACCAATCAGAGACTGCCACGTGGCACTCTCTGATAGGCCCAATGGGTCTAAAGGCTATGAAAATTTGTTGGCTTGGATGGGTGTCGAATCCATAACCTTCGGAGACATAAGTGGAAGGACTAACCAACGTGCCAAGGGTATCACTTGGTGTAGTTAATGGATAATAATATATTTAAATTTAAGGTTATAACAAATTCCATATTAGGGGTGAGGTTCGTGGGTTCGACCCTGTGACCTCCACCCATACCAACGATTTTCAAATATACTCCAACCAGTATGCCCCATGTATCTAGTTGTTAATCCAACAAAAAAATATTTTTTAAGTGTTGATTTAATTACCCATCGAGGATATATGGGGTAAATTAAGGTTTGACCCCCCGACCTCCCCTATTTAAATCAACACCCAGTCCAATGCACAACACACGTGACTTGTGTTGGATGCATGATTTTTCATGCGAAATGGAAGAGTAAGTGCATGGGGATGCGTTCCAAGGATGATATTATGTTGGTGTTACATTATTTTTTGTGCCAAGGAGCTTCTTGAGGGAAGTATATAGTATCCATACTCATTTTTCTTAGTTTTTTGAGAGGAGTATGATGATGATGTCTATTTTGTGCTAAGATGCTTTGTATGAAAGTATTAGTTCAATTTCTCCATGGATGAGATCCATAGGGCACCGTTTTGTGTGCTAAAGGAGGTCATTGAGCAATTGTTCATAATATAGTCAAGTTTATGCTCATTTTCTCATAATTTCGAGAGGAATTCAATGGTAACCTCTGTTTCTAGGGTTGAGCAGTAGAATTGAAGAGTGACTTCAAATTTGGCATTGTAAGTCCATTTATTATAATTTTTGCATTTTGAGATTAATGAAGAGCGATCTCACTGTTGGAAAGGGACTCGGAGATGTAGCCCAAGAGGGGTGAACTCTGTCATCAAGCCTTGTATTCTTAGTTCTTTTATTTTTTGTTGTGTTATCTCTCATAATTCTGCAAATTAATCAACTTTAATGAAGTTTAGATAAGAAAAGGTTTCCACATGTGTTTTGAAAATAGTCAAAGACGATCATAATATTTTGAATCAAGTTAAATGTTGATGCATTTCTAAAGACTAATTTAACATCTAATGATTTTCGGATCAAGTTGGTATTGGAGCTAGTTTTGACGTATATTTTGCAAGTGGAAGCTAACAAGATCCAAAACTCAAACTTGGTGAAGGTATGTTTGAAGACTCTTATTGAGAGCACAAATATATTTGTTACAAAGGACACCATGAGTAAAGCTCTAATGAAATTAAGGCTTTATAAAGACATGAACAAACAGATTCAGAAGAATAATTCTAAATTGAGAATGCAATTACAATTCCTTGAGGATGAGAAGCAAGAGCTTCAAGACCAATTGGTAAGCCATGGAGAACTTTGCATGGGAATTATCCACAAATTTAAAAGTGAGTTACAGACCAAAGACAAGATGTTGGCACAATTCCATGAAATTGAGCAAGTGGAGAAGGAAAAGTCTCCTATGAAAAATAATTCATCTTTTCCAAAAGGTTTACAAATCGTAATTGAGGTATTCCATCAAACTAATTCATCATATTCTTCTTCTCACCATCAAGATGAAAATGTTTCTTTGAATGGATTAAAAGATCATACATATGGTATTGGATTTAAGCTACTAACCAAGATGGGATATGATGGAAAATGTCTTGGAATCAATGGTCAAGGAATGACTAATCTCATGCAGGTAGAGGGAAGAAATTACTATGAAGGATTGGAATATGACCAGGAAAGAGATGGAGAATGCTCTAAGACAGTTGAATCAAGGGAAGCTTCAAATAAAGAGGTTTAGATACTTCATAAGTAATTAGTTTTGCATTATAAGCAGAATTATAGAGCAGGAGAACACCCATTTAATAGTGTTGAAAGAGCACAAAGCAAGAGTTAATGTTTATTACCTAAGTAAATCATATGTAAGGAATATCATGATGTTCATCTATCATTGGATATTCATAAAGTAGTTGCTTAAGATTCCACTCAACATTTTGGTAAAATGGTTGAATGTATCTTGCATTGCATTTCAATGAATCTTGATGAACAATGGAGTTTCAAGATAGATAGATAGAATAAAATATTCTATTTTTCTTTTTGTAGGTTGCTAGGATTAAAGGTCACAAGAAATAACCCAACAACAAACTCAGTATTCATGAATGACACACATACATTTACACATATATTTTACCCTGGAAACTTAAATTGGGAAAACCAGAAACTTGTTTAGAGCTACACCTATTCTATTCATCCTCTTATATTCATCATACTTAGCCATAATACAATTCCCTCATACAAAAGGAGAGTTGACTTCTTGAGATAAAACCCTAACATAATTTCTACCATCAAATATGTGACCTTATAATGAACCATCCATATTGACTACTAAATTACACTATTTTACAAGGAAGAAGGGGGTAGGCATACCTGCATATGAATCAAGAAGATAATTAGGCTCCACAACCAACAACCCTATGACCCCACAACCAAACACTAGGTCTAATAGTGCAAAAAATATAACACATACCCAACACTCTAGGCATAATAACCAATGTAAAACAATATGATATAGATGATTACCCATAAAAAAACAAGATTTATAGACATGATTATCAATTAAAAATAATATTATATAGATGATTACAAGCATTAAATCCATAATTTTCTTGCTATTGGTGTTGTTGTTGTTTTTTTTTTGTATGCTTCAAAGATGAAAGGTCACAAAAAAAAATAGTCCAAACACAAGAGTGGATCTTAAAATGTCTTTCCGTAAACTGAAGGGATAATTCTTTTATGCCAAAAATAAAACGAGTTGCCACTACTACAATATACCAGTATACCATTGTCTTTACCTGTGAAATCAATACGGATGGAATAGGGATGGATGCCACATAAATTAAAAATGCGATGCTAAGTTTTCAAATTAATTATTTTGAAATTATTTTTACATCTCACAAAGAGTTATCAAACATATGTACACTGAGAGAATCAAGTCCCACCATAATATTTATACCAATAGAAAATTCAGCAATTAAGTCCCACCATAATATTTATACCAATCAAGAAATTTTTCATTTTTAAGTTTCAAACAATTTTTTTTATAAAAAATATTAATAAAAGTCAATGTAGTTTGACTCGTGACAAACTAACGTTCATTACATTTCAAAAGTGTTTTTTATAATTCTCAAACATAAGAATTGATTCAACATGTTGACATTACAAGAATATTCTTAGAATTCAACTCATCTCACAAGAACATGTAACTCGAATGGAGTAATATTTTTTGTAGTTTCATTTAGATGTGCAACATGTAAATGTGAATGGACTAATATTTTCTTTACTTTCATTTAGATGTGCAAAAGTTTGAAAGGAGGGAAGTATTTACTTTAGATTCATTGAAAAATGCAAAAGATTTGTTGGGGTCGATCACAAGAGGCATTAACAGCAAACAATTGCTCAAAGAAATCCAGATCCCAAAGGGTGGATGCTAGGAACTTAAAGTAGCCTTACATCCAGATTTGTTTTTTCTTTATCTCTTTGTAGCAATAGATTACAAAGGGTGGATGCCAGGAACTTACATCAACCTTACATGCATATTTTCTTTTTCTTTATCTCTTTGTAGCAATAATGCCTGTAAATGCAGATTGTGATGTAGGGCGTAATTGACACACTGAAGCCAGTAAGAGTTTAAACTTACATTAAAGTTTATGCACAGTCGCCGACACGTGGCCCTCTTTTGGTCATAGATATGTCGTCCTAGCCCTGACACATGGCGTTCTTCTTGTCGTATATCTATTGTTCGATCACTGACACATGTCCCTCTCAAGGTCGTAGATATGGGTTGTCCGAGGGGGCACTTGGCGCACTCAAAGGCTGCCACTTGGCGTTAATCCAATGGGCCACTTGGCGCTAATCTAATGGGCCACTTGACGCTTATTCGATGTTGCCACTTGGAGCAGATCTAGTGGGCCATGTGGCACACATTAAATGCTGCCACTTGGCGAACGATCCTTGAGAACCAGTTATTGTCACTCCTTCTTATCAGTGGTGGGTGCATGACGTTCAGTTTGCGAGTGATCATATGGGGTGTTTCTCCTACGGGCGAAGCGGAGGTACGAAGCTTGCCGCCTGCGCCACTGCCTTCATATGGTCGTAGCTCCTCCTCCTTCGCCATGTGACCCTGAAACCTGTTATCAGTTGGTTCCCTTTTTGGGGTTCGAAGCTTATCAAAAAACCCTCGTTTATAGAGGAAATAAA
The DNA here is from genome assembly GCA_032191745.1 of Picea mariana. NCBI lineage: Eukaryota > Viridiplantae > Streptophyta > Pinopsida > Pinales > Pinaceae > Picea > Picea mariana. Next base: position 74,218 of record JASDQU010102029.1, read on the forward strand.
ATCATCTAATGCTTTTGCGTGAGAAATATTTTCACCGCTTCTCTCCCAGGGTCTTTGTTCTCCACCTTGCACATCAAAAAATAACGAGTATACCTAAAAAAATTGATTTTTTTTACAACAAAGAGTATATAATAAATTTACGCGGATTTTTGCAAGCACAAAATATTTACTTTTGATGGGAAAAACGGTGATAGAAATTCATAAAAAGGCCAAGTGAAGAGACGACTTCGAATCAAATCAAAACAGTTCTCTATCAATCAATTGTAAAATATATACAACAATTTTAATGACTTTCCATCAATCAATTGCAGAGTATATAACGTTACTGAAACTGTAGGCACTTTTGACGATATTTGGTTGTAAATTATATAACAATTTTACAGACATTGCAGAGACTTATAAAAAAAATGATATTTGATCGTGTCCTCAGAGATTCTTCGAATACAAATGACCGAGGACACGATCCTAATGTGTTCCTAGTGTAGTAAGATCAATTTCTTGATTCCGGTCACCGATTCAGTAGTCTCCAACCCATGAGTAAATAAGGATTCTTCTCATTCAATCGTTTAAAATTGTATTTATTTTAAAAAAAAATTATGATTATAATATTATTAATGTTGAAAATAAAATTTTAAAATATGAATATTAATTTGAATTTTTTTTTTAAATTGAAGTATAAAATTATTAATATTATTTAAAAAAATTAATGAAATTATTATTAATAGAAAAATGTTAATATAAAATGATTAATATAATATAATATAATATTAATCATATAATATTAATAAAAAAATGTTAATGTTAATATTAGGGGATTTTCAAACTATATAATGTTATTACTAGGAAATTAAAAATTAAAGAATTATAAAATCATAATAACTTTTTATTTATTAATTAAATAAATAAAATGTTAATGTTAATATTGGGGGATTTTCAAACTATATAATGTTATTATTAAGAAATTAAAGAATTATAAAATTACAATAACTTTTATTTATTTATTATGTTAATTAATAACATGATATTGTACATAGTTTGGAGAAACTACTTAACATTTAACTTTATTTCTATCATTGTAAATGGTGAAGGTGTTTATTAATCTCAACTAAGATTTTACTAATTAAATATTACATTAACAATAATAAAAATACATATTAAATTACTACTTAAATTTATTTTTATCATTGTAAATGGTGAAGGTAGTTATTAATCTCAACTAACATTTTATTAATCAAGCATTACATTAATAATAATAAAAATACATATTAAACTACTACTTAAATTGTGCGAATCTTTTACAAAAGAGCATAAAAGATTGGCATGGTAAATATCTATATTTAAGTGGATTAACTTGATTAAAATATGAATAATTTTGAAATATACTAGTCTACTCTTTAAATGAGAATGCCTAAGTAACGAAAGTACAATAAATGAATACTAAAAATAAAATCTACTTAGAAACTAAAATAGAGATATTTTTAGGAAGTATAATAAATGAAACCTGAACCATCCTTAAACCATAATCCAATCAATATAAAATATTATTATTCCAATTTATGATAAAATATTATTATTATAATTTATAATGTACAATATTATTTTAATTTTATGAATTTAGTTTGAAAATTTTTAAAACCTTTACACCCTCCTTTACACCCTCCTTTAGTAATATAATAAAAATCATATTTGTTTATAAATTTTAATCATACTAATTAAGTTTGATACCTTTATACCCTCTAGTAATATAATAAAAATCATTTTTGTTTATAAATCTTAATCATACTAATTAAATACTAATTAAGTTTGATACCTTTATACCCTCTAGTAATATAATAAAAATCATTTTTGTTTATAAATCTTAATCAAACTAATTAAGTTTGATACCTTTACACCCCCTAGTAATATAATAAAAATCATTTTTGTTTATAAATTTTAATCATACTAATTAAGTTTGATGAAGCCATTATTTAAATGAATTAATGTTCATCTTCAATATATTTAAATTTATTGTTTATAAAATTTAAATAAATTTATATAATTATGAATGATTTTCATTTATTTTTTTATAAGGATTGAATGTCTAATCTTAACACAAGTTTGTAATGTACATAGAGTCAAATATATCTTTATATGATGTAAAGTGATTATAAATCATTCTTCTTTATAAATCTAAATATATGTTTTCCTAGCAATATAATAAAAATCATTTTTGTTTATAAATCTTAATCATACTAATTAAGTTTAATACCTTTACACCCTCTACTAATATAATAAAAATCATTTTTGTTTATAAATCTTAATCATACTAATTAAATTTGATGAAGCCATTATTTAAATGAATTAATGTTCATTTTCAATATATTTAAATTTATTGTTTATAAAATTTAAATAACTTTATGTAATTATGAATGATTCTCATTTATTTTTTATAATGATTGTAATGTACATAGAGTCCCCCGTATGGGGTGACAGCTGGGGAAGGAACGACAAGTGGCTTCCACTTGAGCCGCGGCTTAAATGACACAGCCCATCAATTTAACGCTTACCCTACGGATGCAGGGTAGCCATTATCGCTCTGCGATGGGAGGTCCAGCCGAGCGAGCGAACATTAACGCGATGGGAGGTCTC
>JASDQU010102029.1:89853-100033 GCA_032191745.1 Picea mariana
GGTTAATAATCATGTGATGGAAGGAAGAATTTGTAGATGGTTTTTTTTGTTTCAGGAGTTTTCATTTGAGGTCATTATTAATCCAGGTAAATTAAATGTGGGTACTTACCATTTGTCTAGACTAGAGTTAGGAGAAAGTGGTGGAGTTGTAGATGAACAAATCACAGATGCATGTATTTTCAAAGTTGAAGCTATTCCTAATTACTTATTTGACATTGCCTTATTTTTTAGCATGAGTGTCTTCTCTGAAGGTTAGTCTGCAACTCAAAAGAGACACCTAGTGGTTTGTGTTGTAAAATATCATATGATTGTAGGTTAGTTGTACAAATTAGGACTGGAAAATATCCGCATATGATGTGTACTTGATCATGAAAGCTTGGATATCATGTGGGAGTGTCATAGTGGAGTTGTGTGAGGCCAGGTAGGAGGTAATAAAACAACACAAAAAATATTACATGTAGGATTGTGGTGGCCAACTGTATTCAAGCATGCTAAAAACTATGCCAAAACCTGTGATGCATGTCAGTGGGTTTGTAAGTCATCGCACAAAGATGAGTTCCCATTACACTTAGTTCACGCCTTGAAAGATTTTGAGAAATGGGCAATGAAATTCATTGTTCCCATTAACCCACTAGCTAAGTATTCAATGGAAAGATAAATTATTACCACAACCTATTACTTGACTCATTGGGATGAAGCAGAAGTTGTTTGTGATTGCTCTACAGACACAACAACATAGTTTATTTTTGAGAACATCATTATTAGGTTTGGTTGTCCTCAACATTTGACCAATGATCAAGGAGCCCACTTTATCAGCGAGACTATCACGACCCTCACAAGAGAGTTTTTGATTCAACACCATAAGAGCAACCTATACCATATGCAAGCTAATGGAACAGTGGAAGGATTCAACAAGATCTCGGGGGCTTGAATAAAGTATGTTGCACAAGTTGGGATGATTGGGATGAGCGATTTCCAACTGTATTATCGTCTTATAGGAATACTACAAAGAAATTGCATAAGTATACTCCATTCCAACTGGTTTATGGAAAAGAAGCAGTTGTTCTCGTCGAGTTCATTACTCCAAGTTTATACATTGTGCACATGACTTAGATGATAGATGATGAATTAGTTGCAGAAAGGGTTGCAAAATTGATGGAACTCGAGGAAGCCCAATTATTAGTATATTTTCATCAAACTGTGGAAAAGGATAGATAGAAGGATTATAATGATAGGCACATTAAGAATAAGAAGTTTTCACATGGTGATAAAGTCATGTTATATGATAGTAAGTACCAAAAGCATCCTAGGAAACTACAGATGCATTGGCTCAGAACCTTTATAGTTTCAGAAGTACATGACTCCAAAGCTTCCATGATCGTACAACTTGATGGTATTCTTCATCCAGGATGGGTGAATGACACACACCTGAAGCCCTACTTTTATTCTTAGTAAATGAAGTTTCCCCGCACTCTTGTCACTGGGAGTGAGTCTAGTAGGTAGGATTTACAGTTGTTTTGCTATTTTCCTTTTCTGTTAATAAAAGGGTGACATGTTTCATTGGCACTCGATCTAGAGTTTAGTTTTCACTATCAATTTATCCATCCCAAATATCAATTTTGTGTTCGGGGAAGTTTAAATAAAAGTCTAAATCAAATCTTGGTGAATTTACTAGCTTCCAAGTTTAAAATTTATTCCCTGTAATTGTCACGTTGTTCATTAAATTTCATTGATACCTTATGCTTGTTGTCCCTTCATCACCAATCAAATTCATTTAAATATTAACAACTATCGCTAATTCTTTGATTGATCGTTGGTGTGACCATTACTTTCCCATTCACCCTGATATCCTTGTGTTGTGTTTCCACTTATGCTCTTAATTACCCAAATCTCTAGTGGATTTTGCTACATTCGATGGATATGTCAACGTTAATGTTGAGTTACCTCCACATTGTATCTCTTAATGCATGCTCATAACTTCACCTCCTGGATATTGTCTATAATCTCCACTTTTCCCAACTGCTAAATCTTATTGTATTTTAGATAAGTTTTTTGAATAGTTAGTCATGGAGACACATGAGAAGTTTGTGAGCCCACACCCATGCCTCGATCCACAAGTCTTGTTTGTCTACCGATGTTGGTCTACTAGGATGGTTCACACTATTGACTAGGTAGATGTTCCAAAAGTTTTTGTTCTAGAGGATTTCATTGATCCATGGGTTGAAGTAATAGGAAATATCCACAGAAAATTCAAGCTGCAAGCTCAATATTTGGACATCGATTTCATAGATGCCACTCAGTTTCTGTAAATGACTCTTCATACCTTTATGGATTGTTAGACACTATCGACCGGTGAGATAGATTGGGAGTGGAAACCGTCATACATCCCCATATGGAACTCCACGTTGATGAATTTGTATGACTTGTTGATGTTTGGCACCATTGGCGATGTTGCACGGTGCACCAAGTTTCTTATTAGCCGTGTGCACAACAATACCTTATGGCTATACCAATCTTACCCCATCCATGTGGAATATATCCACAAGATTATTGGGTTATCCATGGTGGGGCAGGATGTAAAGGATTATTTTCAGGGTTTATGGAACTATGGTCGCAAGAAGGGAAAGATAAGCTTGTATGACAAGTATGGAACCCATCGAGGAGGTCGAGGAGTGCACATTGATATCATAAATGATTATTAGGTCCAATGTTCTTGCTATTTGATTGTAGGAAAGGTCATGAAGAATTACTCGAGGGGTGAATGCACACTCGATACTATCTCTATGTTGGAATTTTGTAAAGAAGGTGATCAACTCAACTGTTGCTAGTACCTACTCACTAAAATGTTGTAGGCCTATGTTAATGCCCATGAATGGTCCACCTATTTTCTTTATGGATACCTATTAGTTTATTTTGCAATGTGGAAGTGGAATCCACTAGTGGGACTCTCTATGTCCACCTCTCTCAAAAACCACCTTGCCGATTTGTTTGATGCCTGGCATGCTCGCACTTCCAGTGCCACAGAATATGATAATGCCTTTCTCCAATGGTAGAACAACCTCGTTACCGCTACTTAGTGGCTGAGGATTCCATGCCAGACTTTTCCCAATAAACATACCCATAACATTTGGTTCAACATGAACTAGGACAATATGTTTGTGCCTATCGGCGTTGCCCCAACACTTTTTCACACGACCCCAACACTTTTCTACCTAGATGAGGCCCTTTTGGATAAGAAAGTTATGTCCTGACTAGGAGTTATCAAAGAAAATAAGCGGTCAGGTTTTTCTTATACTCTTTCTAGTGGCATGCCTAAGAGTGAAGAAACTGAAACTATTATTCTTGGCACATAAAAGAGTGTCACAATTAGGTATTATCAAATCCCCTACAATAGACCAAATACAAATGGTATTATATCAACTAAGAAAATTGTAGACTGAGGCGAAATTGCAGAGGAGGGTTTGAAGGATTGAATGGCATGTGATGCATGTATATATTTTTGATGTCAGAATAATGGTTTTAGTGTCGACCCAATCTTTTGGAATACACCACTTATTTTCACAACAACCCCTTGAATAATTCTCCTTTCTCATTGTTGCTTGGGAGGTACACTAAATTATAACAGATCTAAAGATGTATGATGCTAATGTGGGATGATTTATGTCTGAGTTATGATGGGAGCTCCTAAAAAAGCACCCTTGTTGATAAATTTGAGACCACGGGCCTAAAATAGACAATCACAGAGAAGAAAACGAAATTACAAAGCAACCTAGCCCTATGGAAACAAAATGACATTTGAAGGTTGTGTGTGTGTGTTTGTGTTTGGGTGTTGGAATTTTGGAGCCGACCCGGTCTTGTTTAAGATGAATTTTAGTGGAGGGATGGCCTACATTATGTCTTGAAATTTTCCAAATTAATGGAGGGGTTGACCTGTGATACAAGCTAAGTCTGACCCCATATTGCATTAAAATTTGTGGTTGTTTGATGGGGATGAAATTACATATTTGAAGGGTAAATGACCATATTTGAAGGAGAATCAAAGAGGTTGTTACCCCAACTTAACTGTTAATTCCTTTCCACGTTGGAGGGTTTTGGGGGTTATCACATGGGAGATACACCACCAGTTTGGGTCCCTCACATCCACACAAGAGGAGGGATTTGGTTGTTTCTTGGTTGGTTAAGAAGACTTGGGGACCCAACCTACCCACTAGGAGAAAAAATGAAGACAATATTTGTTGAATTGAAGGAGTCATCGAACATTGAAAGGCCTTTGGAGGTTGGATGTTACACCAACACCCCATTCGCAAAAGACTGGTCATCTTTTGAAGGATTTATGCCCCTAAATTTTGGAAATGTGGCATAAAAAGACCAATTTTACATTTGTTTAGGTTGCTTAATTTGTGAAGATGGTTTTACCCCCTTAGGCTAAATTGATGGAATTTTAGGTTAAAAATTATTCTTTTATTGTGAGGAATTTGAGCCTTTTCCAAATAAATAGAGAGACACTTCACTCATTTTGATCATCACTTATTGAGGGATTTTCCCCTTAGAAGGTCTGCAATTTTCTGAAATTTTCTCGGAACTTTGTCTTGGATTGGTGTTTTAGTGTGGAGTAATAACGAAATCTGATTCTGGGCTATTTTATCTCATGCAATACTCTTTTAAATGTGTTTTAAATGGGATGTTGATGGATGATTATGGAATTCTAGGGTTTCCTTATGCATTTTCTGGGTACATTTATGCAATTTTAAGTGCTTTTATTGGTATCTTGTCATTTGCTTATTTGAATTCATAATCTTGTTGAACCCTTAGAGGACTAAGAGTGATTAAAACCTCCTCCATATTTTCCTTCTCATATTGTTGGAAATAATTAGGGCACACCTTAAGAACTAGGAGGGTCTACACCTTTGAGGTCTTGCCTTAGCTAGGATTTTGTTCCAGTGAATAAGAGGGTTTACACCCCTGGAGATTTTAAACCCTAGTTTCATCACTTCAAACTTATGCATGACTCCATTTCCAAGGTATTGTCTTAGCAAGGTTTTTTTTCCAGGGAATAAGAGGGTTTACACCCATAGAAAGTTTAAACCCTAGTCTCGTTACTCTTAGCTCACTTTATGACTCCACTGCCCAATGAAAAGACATCGATCCTAGATATCCTAAATTGCTTGTGGAAACTTTTTTTCCCTCTTAATCTCAACCTACAATAATTGTGACCTACAACTAGCTAGCTTGAAGTGAAAGAGAGATCAATGAGGTGACAATGGCCCTTCTCTCTTGGTTTCACAAGATTTTCACTTGAGCATTCGAACTTTATGCCTACAAGTGATAATTTGTGCAATAAAAGGATGAAGTACCTTAGTTCCACCATTGTCATTGAGTTTTCCATATTGCATTGCATGCTTTGATCTTGCTCCAAGTAATTTATGTGGGAAGACAAATCCTCTTTCAAAAATGTGTCAAAAGAAAACACATATTCAAAGAAAAAAGGTAAATTTTGGATGGTTAGGTACTTGGCATTGCATTTTGGAATCCAAGTTGTTGGAGCAATATTATTATTGATTTCATATGAAGGTACAAGAATACTTGATTGTAGAGGTTTCTACAATAGATATACATGAATGTTTTAATTCAAGAATTGATGATTTAGGGTGTGATTGGGGCCCACTTGATGTAGTCTTTTGACTAGAAGATTGAGTCTTCAGTCTCTTCAGTCTCTTGTCCTTTCCAAAAAGTAAATCAAATCTAATTTGATTTGCAAAATAAATTAGAACTTTAATTAGCTAAAAAAGAATTACATTCAAGAGAAAAATGGCTTTGAGAGAATCCTTTGGAAAAGTGCCAAAAAGATGCCACGTGACCAAACATTATTGGTTGGGATTTGTGCCTCTAAGTGGCATTGATGTTTTTTTGTTACTCTTTTAGTATTGAAAGTTGATGTGATTTTTGGTGTCAAGGTGGCCATTAATGGTTGTGAAATTGGTTGGGATTGAAAACCGTGGTTGGGCAGATGTTGAAATTTCTTTGGAGGTTAGTGGGGTCTTGGATTTGGTTTAAAAAAGAAAATAAATGCCATTATTTGAGCACTTTTCAGATATGACATACAAGCCCCCTTGCTATATATAAGATTTCCCAAACACATGACAAAGCATGGCCTTTAATTCGACTCAATTTGAGCAAAAGTCACCTAGGATTAAAAATTTTCTTGATAAACCCAATGGTCATAACAAATCTGAACGTGAATTTAAATAGACTCATAGTGATCTTCTATACATAATCGTTATACTTCCTTTCATTTGGTTCAAATCAGGCTACAATTGTGTAAGATTTGGCTGTGGAAAGATGTTGATTTGAGGGATAAATTTGGAAAATATGAGATAAAAAAATACTCAAAATCTAAACAAAGTGAAAATTGATATCCTGCTATAGACAACTAGGCTATAAGTGAAATGGGTCTCTTTGCATTTTGAAAAACTTGGCCCCAAATGAATTCAATTAGGTGCAATTTTGGCACTAGTTCTAAGGTAAAAAAGGGGTCCAAGTTATTGTCGGGAGTGCCACTAAAAATATAAGAATTTTTTTTGTTTAATACCACTTTAGATATGAAGTAGACTTAACCATAGTCATTTGGGTTCTTTCAAGGCGAAATTTCAACTTTGAATGTTGGTAAACTTTTTTTTTTAATATATGGTTTATAAAAGGCTTGTGTGTTTTTTTTTTGTGCGTGTGTACACACACACACACACACATATACACACAACCACCATAAATTTTGGATGTAAAACCCATATCAAATATATATTAAAATTTGATTTGTTGAACCATACAATGGTTAAAATAGGAATTGATGGTGACTAGATGGGATGGTAGTGGCTCTACTATGATAAAAAGATGCTACATTGATCTAGGAGAATCTAATGAAAATGAATCCATTATGTAGATCTCAATGAGAGATTTCTAACGATGTATGAATTGCCTCAAACATACATCATATGAGAAAGTTATGGCTTTTTAAAGTTTAGCAAAAATAGAGGCAGAAGGAAAAATGGGGATTCCACGTGGAAAGCCACAATCTTCCACGTGGATCTTCCGTACAACTAAGTTGTCACAGGATGATGTCATGCTGACGTCAACAAGGTGACATGGAAACATGACATAGTGCCACATGTCACCCATATTTGGACAAAAGGAACCTAGTTGGACTAGTAAAAAATGGCCAGGTATCGTATGTACGAATGACGTGGAAACTATACGGTCCACTGGGAACCATTGAAAGGGTACCATGTGGTGGGTGGTATAGTAACACGGCAATGGTAGGGAGCATATTGTACAGATGATGTTGGAGGTGACAAGGCAGATGAAAATTGGCCCAATGGGTCTAAAGGCTATGAAAATTTGTTGGCTTGGATGGCTATCAAATCCATAACCTTCAAAGACATAAGTGGAAGGACTAACCAGCGTGCTAAGGGTATCACTTGGTGTAGTTAATGGATAACAATATATTTAAATTTAAGGTTATAACACATGCCAAATTAGGGGTGAGGTTCGTGGGTTTGACCCTGCGACCTCCACCCATACCAATGATTTCAAACTATACTCCAACCAGTATGCCCAATGTATCTAGTTGTTAATCCAACAAACAAATATTATTTAAGTGTTGATTTAATTACCCATTGAGTATAAATGGTATGAAGTAAGGTTTGACCCCCCAAAATCCACTATTTAAATCAACACCCAATCCAATGCACAACACATGTGACTTGTGTTGGACACATGGTTTTTCATGCGAAATGGAAGAGTAAGTGCATGGGGATGCGTATCAAGGATGATATTATGTTGGTTTTACATTATTTTTTGTGCCAAAGAGCTTCTTGAGGGAAGTATATAGTGTCCATAAACAATTTTCTTAGTTTTTAAAGAGGAGTATGATGGTGGTGTCTATTTTGTGCTAAGATGCTTTGTATGAAAGTATTAGTTCAATTTTTCCATGGATGAGATCCATAGGGCACCGTTTTGTGTGCTAAAGGAGGTCATTGAGCAATTGTTCATAATATAGTCGAGTTTAAACTCATTTTCTCATAATTTCAAGAGGAATTCAATGGTAACCTCTGTTTCTAGGGTTGAGTAGTAGAATTGAAGAGTGACTTCAAATTTGGCATTGTAATTCCATTTATTATAATTTTGGCATATTGAGATTAATGAAGAGCGATCTCACTGTTGGAAAGGGACTCGAAGATGTAGCCCAGGAGGCATGAACTCTATCATCGAGCCTTTTATTCTTAGTTCTTTTATTTTTTGTTGTGTTATCTATCATAATTTTGCAAATTAATCATCAACTTTAATGAAGTTTAGATAAGAAAAGGTTTCCACATGTGTTTTGAAAATAGTCAAAGATGATCATAATATTTTGAATCAAGTTAGATGTTGATGCATTTCTAAAGACTAATTTAACATCGAATGATTTTCGTATCAAGTTGGTATCGGAGCTAGTTTTGATGTATATTTTGCAAGTGGAAGCTAACAAGATCCAAAACTCAAGTTTGGTGAATGTTTGAAGACTCTTCTTGAGAGCACAAATATATTTGTTACAAAGGACACCATGAGTAAAGATCTAATGAAATTAAGGCTTTATAAAGATATGAACAGACAGATTCAGAAGAATAATTCTAAATTGGGAATGCAATTACAATTTCTTGAGGATGAGAAGAAAGAGCTTCAAGACCAATTGGTAAGCCATGGAGAAATTTGCATGGGAATTATCCACAAATTTAAAAGTGAGTTATAGACCAAAGACAAGATGTTGGCACAATTCCATGAAACTGAGCAAGTGGAGAAGAAAAAGTCTCCTATGAAAAATAATTCATCTTTTGCAAAAGGTTTACAAATCATAACCGAGGTATTCCATCAAACTAATTCATCATATTCTTCTTCTCGCCATCAAGATGAAAATGTTTCTTTGAATGGATTAAAAGAGCATACGTATGGTATTGGATTTAAGCTACTAACCAAGATGGGATATGATGGAAAATGTCTTGGAATCAATGGCGAAGGAATGACTAATCTCATGCAAGTAGAGAGAAGAAATTGCTATGTAGGATTGGGATATGACCAGGAAGGAGATGGAGAATGCTCTAATATAGTTGAAGCAAGGGAAGATTCAAATAAAGAGGTTTAGATACTTCATAAGCAGTTAATTCCACCAAAACAACCTTCCTTCCCTAGGAAAGGCATCAAATGAAAATCATCTCCAAGAAGAGATGAGCATTACAAGTAAGGAATGAAGACATTTCCCACTTGTGAGACTGGAATAAAAGGCAGTCCTAAAAGCTTTGGTAATCATCCCAATGTTTTCCTTGATCATGGAAAGAATAGTTTAGTAACACCAAACTTATGGTCCAGGTATCCATGTATTTTATGTGGTTTCAATAACCATTGCATGGAAAAATGTTGGAAAATACAATCCTTGCAAGGGAAGCCATCCAAGAATGAAGCAAGAAACAAAGGTCATTTTCCAAAGTAGAATAAGGAGAATGACAAGAAAGGATTGAGATTCCAGGACGTGAACAAGAATTTTTGCAGTCATTGTGGTAAGAGTGGTCACTGGGTTGAGAAGTGTTGGACACTTCATCCATGACTTCACCTAAAACAGAACCAAGAATATGTGAAGGCACTTACAAGAAGACAAGTAGCAACCTCAACTGAAGTTGATAATCTTGCTGAGAACTTCGAGACATAATTATTTTTAATGGCTTGTCTCAGTAGTATAGTGTATGAATACATTGATGTATGGTTCATGGACAATGGATCCTCTCACTACATGACATGAATGAGATAATATTCCTTACTGTTATAACCCTAAATTGCTCTACATATGCATACCTGGACTTTGGCCCTCTTACTTGCATTTTTTGCCAAGCCATCACTGAGTTGCTCTTCTAAAAAACCCACTTTTTGAAGATATGTGTGCCTTGCACCAATACTGATCTGAAAATAGAAGGCTGACTTGTTATGCTATGCAAGCACCCCTACTTCATTAAAATAAACTTTACAGGACCTTGCTTCATGTGTATAAATATGCAAAATAAACTTATGTGTTAAGTTTTATGCTTCTTCTTGTAAATGCTTATGTGTGAGCAAATGTTTCTTTAGATGGTTAGATATGTAATTTAAACACATACACAGC
>JASDQU010102029.1:107167-118954 GCA_032191745.1 Picea mariana
CTCTCGTGTAAGGGTCTACTATTGGCACCTTATCCCCTTTCAATGATATACCTTACGGTGGGGGTCATATACCTCCTTCGTTCCCCTCACTCGATGGCGCTTTCCAGCAACCCATCAGGCTGAATACGAACTACAACTTGTTTGGAGCAGGCAGTCTAGGACCTTCATCTTACACCATGTAATTTTCTTTGTTCGATGCATTTGGTAATAATTATTTTTCGTCAGCTATCGTCTCGGTCGGGGGAAACACTAGTTTTGGACAACAGAATCCCGTGCAGGGTACTATTCCTACACAAGGGGAAAGTACATAAGTTTTCTCTTCACAAGGACTTTGGAATCCTTGGCAAGGATAAGTTCCCTCACAAGGGATGTTAGTCGGGGGAAACCCCTTCCATGGTCAATGCAACCCCTCCCAGAATCTTTGGAATACAATGCAAGGAGAGATCCCCACCCAACACTTGACATCCAATTACGGGAATCATCCGATGATATCCCAACAAATGTAGTTTTTGTATGTTGTTCAAGGCCATGGTGTTTACCAGAACCCTGGTTGACAACCCAACTTTTCCTCGCAACTTGGTGCCAGTCAAACTCCAGGCCCTATTTTTCCTCTACATAGTTCCAACCCAAACTACTATTTCTGGCAACATTACATCTTCCGAACTTGTCAAGGTTGCTTAATGACCTGATTTTTCATGATCCGCATTCTAGGAAGCAATTTGATTCTAATATGAGAAATAAGTTCGAAAACCAATGTTGACTAAGTTGCCCTCGGATATTCTGAAATTCGAAGGCAAGCCTGGCGAAGACACAGGTGATCGCATGACAACTTTCCACCTATGGTTCTTGTCAAACTCGTTGTGATAGGACTCCATACAATTGTGCATGTTTCAACGCACTCTTATCAGGGGTGCTGCGAAATGGTACATAGAGCTCGACCACTAAAGATATTCTTACTTTAGCGACTTGGCGATGGTCTTCCTAAACCATTTCCAACTACTCGTGAGATACGATTTCAGAACTGAATTGTTGGCCAACTTTGAGCAAACTAAGACTGGTCATATCTCAGATCACATCCGAGAATGGCGGCGTCAGAAGAGCTTGATTAAGGTACAGGTCCCACCGAGTTTCCTGTTGGAGTGGTTCTTGAACTCTTTGGTGCCAGTTTTATCCAAGGACATTGCAACTTTGGGAGTTCTTTCAGAGGAGGAGGCAATAATGAGAGGGAAACAACTCGAACTGATTTACTCTCACTATGGCATACTTTATGAAATTTTTCCAGATGCGCCATGGTCCATCCTCGACAAGGTCAGACAAAAGTCTGGACCACATGCTGATTGTATAGTTGGTTCAACACAAGGAAAGTCCACTGATCAGTCATCAAATCAATTGCAACAATTGTTGATACAATAGATAGCGGCCCGCTAGACCTCCGGTTCGATTATTCCCCCTACCCAAACGTCACATACATAGTGTGTATTCGATGAACCCAAAGGCCAAGAAACAACCTGAAGGAAAGAAAAAACAACGAAACAAGAAGGGTAAATGGGATAAGAAACCTAATAACAATGTTGGCCGGGGCAACACAGAGAAGAGAAAGTCGAATTATTTGTGTAACCTTTGCACTAAGGACCATCCAACTCACCTGTGCCCTCGACTTGTGGAGGCCCAGAAGTTGTTGGTGCAACAACATCCTACTGTACTGACGAACCCATTTCCACATGTTCAAAATATGACTCAAGCATCTTCCAACGCGGATGGAGGAAATCAGGGACCCCCCGTGTCTTCTATTAATTCCTTGGTCGCAAATGTTTATATGATGAAAGGTGGCGCTTATATAGCGACCATGGCACATGCCACAAACCCACATGTTCCTCTCCAAATCGAGAAGAAAATGGGTGAAATAATGACACGCATCCCGAAAGGGGTGTTCAAGAAAGCTTCTCATAATTTGAATGCGAGGGATGCCTAGAACGAATCTGTGGTGGAGGATTTGTCACAAACCCCTTTTGCGATGTTCTCTTTGGAGGTCCTCTAGAGTTTCTCTTCGTAGAGAAAGGCATTGTTATCCACCTTGGGATTTGCAGAGACTTGTAGTCCAGGAACGATCGTTCTCGATACGACCGACTTGAAACCTCGTATCCCTTACCACATTGCATTTCAGATAGTAGTTGCTTACACCATGAAATCTTTTACTCGAAATATCTTTCATACGGTGGTTGATGAGGGTGCCTCGACTTGCGTGATGTCGTTGGCATGTTGGAAGGCCATTGAACAACCCATTCTATCTCTGTCGTCTACTTTGCTTACTTCTTTCGAAGGTCATTCTTTCAGACCACATGGAATCATTCATTCTTTCCCCGTGCATTTAGGAGGGAATACCGTGCATCAAACTTCAAGTGGTCAATGTGCCTCTCGACTATAACCTTTTGTTAGGAAGGAGTTGGACCTATGCAATGCATGCAGTGGTTGCCACCGTTTTTCAGGTCTTGTTGTTTCCACACAAATGTCGAATCATGACCATTGACCAGTTGTCCTTCTCCCATCCTGACCCTTCATCAGGGGTATCCAAGTTCCCGATGATTGATAACCCTCAACCTGACACCGTCAATGTAGGGGTTGTTTTGTGTCCATAATTGATGGGTACTTTCGATTACCCACCTCCTTCTGGCAATTTCAAGCTTATATCGGTTTCCCCTGACCAACCTAGGGTTGATAATTTTCAAGTGTCGTCACTTCGAACGACTTACTTTCACGATTAGTGGACTCTTCCTTCCCCATTGGCCTCGATGGAAGGGACAGGGCATCCTGGAATGGATATTCCTTTTTCCGTGACAAAAGTTTGATATAATATTGTCCAACAAACTTTGGCCAACCCTGATCCAACTCTCGCACAGGAATTAGATCCAGTTCTCGAGCCTATTTGGGCTCAAGGATCCCTCACCACTACACATTCCTTAGACCTGGTCTTTCCCTCAGATGAGGCGATTCTAGAGGCATTGACTGGTCTAGACAGACCCTAGGATGATCTCCATCACAGATATTATTTCCTCCCAGAGTTAAGAAGAATAGAGGCATGTGATTTTGTGTTGACTATGACTGGAGATAGGTCTTGTCCTATTAATCCTCTATCTATGCATGCAGTTTACGCTGAGGGTAATATGGCGAGTATCACTGAAATGATCCCTATAGATATCTCCAGAACCCTTGGTGTCGTGGAGAATGTTTTTGTCGGAGAAGATTTTTCCCCCGAAGAGATTCAAATTTATACGGACTTATTTAAGGAATTTCGCGACGTTTTTGCTTGGTCTTATGAGGAAATTCCAAGCATTGATCCAAGAATCGTCGAACATGAGATAAATACTTATCCTGACACCAAGACAGTCCGATAGAAGCTTCATCCGGTGAATCCTCAGAAAGCGACAACTATTAAGGCTGAAGTAGAGAAATTGCTTAAAGTTGGTTTCATCTACCCCGTACAGTTGACGGAATGGGTGTCAAATCCCATTCTGGTTAACACAAAACAAGGTATGATTCACGTGGTGATGGAATTCTGTGACTTGAACAAGGCATGTCCGAAAGATAATTTCCCCACCCCATTCATTGATCAGATTGTCGATGAATGTGCAGTATGTGAGGTCGTTTCATTCATGGATGGTTTTTCGGGATATAACCAGATTCAGATCAAACCCGAAGACCAGCATAAAATAGGTTTTATCTGTCCTTGGGGTACATTTTCCTATTGTAAGATGCCTTTTGGCCTGAAGAATGTTGGAGCCACTCTTCAACGGGCCATATCTTTTTCTTTCCACAACCTTAGACATATAGTTGAGGCTTATCTCAATGATCTAGCATCACTCTCTCGCAAGAGATTTGATCATCCCACACACCTCTGACTAATATTCGAATGATGTCGCTACTATCATATTTGCTTGAATATCAACAAGTGTAGTTTTTGCGTGACGTCGGGTCATCTCTCAGGTTTCATAGTTTCGACAACAGTAATAATGGTCTATCCTCTTAAGGTTGAGGCGATAGTTCAGTTGCCTCCCCCATGCACTATACCCTAGCTTGAGAGCTTACAGAGGAAATCAAAATTTCTTCGGCGTTTTATTGCAAACTATGTCAATATCGCTAAAGGGGTCATGCGTTTATTGAAAAAGGGAGTCCCTTTCTGTTGGGATGAAGCCGCTCAACGCTCTTTCGAAGCATTGAAACGTGCCCTTATGTCTTCCCCTCTGCTCTGACCTCCCAATTATAATAAATATTTCTTATTGTACTTAGCGGCCACAGAGTTGACCGTCGGTAAGTATTTGATTCAAGAGGAAAATCTGCTCAAGGTGCATGTGATTTATTACCTAAGTCGAGGCCTGGTTGGGTCGAAACTCAACTATTCCCATGTTGAGAAGCTTGTGTTGGAAACAATGCATGTTGTCCAATGGTTCCATCATTATATCTTGCTTCGCAAGGCCACCATCATAACCGTTGTGAATCCTTTTCAATATGTGTTGACATGACGGGTCATTGGCGGAAAGATTAGTAGATGGATTGTAATCCTCTAGCAATTTGACTTGGATTTTTTTTTTTGCGAAATCCAAAAAGTCGTTGGTCTTTGCGGAACTTATTTCAGAACTTCCGGTCAAATCAAGCGATGTTACGCCCAAAGAATCGCCTATTAAAGGAGATATTTTTCTGATCGCATCTTCAGACACCTGGTATGGAAATATACTAGTCTATCTCTAGACTTTTAAGTGACCTGCTTCTGCTTCTCGCGACGAGAGTCGACGAATTCACCATCAGGCATGAAACTATCTCATACTCGATGACACTTTGTATCATCGAGGTGTAGATTGCATTCTTTGTCGGTGCCTTATACACGAGGAAGCATAACTCATTCTTAACGATTGCCACACTAGAGGATGCGGTGGTCATTTTTCTGGGTTGGCAACAACCCAAAAGATTTTATGAGTCGGTTATTTTTGGCCTACATTAATTAAGGATTGTGTTGAAGCTATCAAGAAGTGCCACCCATGTCAGATCTTCTCTCAGAAGATGCGGGCACGTCCTGCTCCCATGTTTC
Source organism: Picea mariana (assembly GCA_032191745.1). Taxonomy (NCBI): domain Eukaryota; kingdom Viridiplantae; phylum Streptophyta; class Pinopsida; order Pinales; family Pinaceae; genus Picea; species Picea mariana. The sequence continues at coordinate 112,248 of JASDQU010102029.1, forward strand.
CCGTCATCGTCGTTGGTCCATTCACCAAGTGGGGGATTGATTTTACTACATGCCACCCAGTTTTATCCAGGGGGCATCGTTATATCATCGTAGCGGTATACTACATAATAAAGTGGGTCAAGGCTATGCAAACGTTTAACAATGATGGGGAAACAATAAATCTCTTCATTTTTAACCAGATAGTAGCAAGGTTCGGCATCCCAAAGGAGATTGTCACTAACCATGGCAGTCACTTCTAGAACAAAATGATGTTCGAGTTAACATCAAAGCTTGGGTTGAGCCAAGAACATTCATCACCCTACTACCCACAAACGAATGGTCAGGTGGAAGCTGTGAATAAGTCCCTCAAGGATATTCTTCAATGAACGATCAATTTTGGCAAGTCAAATTGGCATTTGATGTTGTACTCAACATTATGGGCCTACTGAACGTCTGTAAATATTGTCACTATTTTTTCACCTTTTCAACTCATTTATGGGCTGGAAACAATCTTGCCTATTGAGTGCCAAATCTCGTCTTTAAATTTGGAAGTAGAGTTATTACCAGACACTTCACAGCTTGAGGAAGGCCTATTATATCTCAAGCAGCTTGATGAGCAATGCCATGATGCATCCTTGGCCAACGAGGCTCACAAACAACGAGTCAAGTGTCAATATGATCGGTTCGTTTGTCCTTACTGAGCAGAGTGTGACGACGTCGCAAGCCAGGTTTAGTACAACCTGCGACAATCCGGGATCGTTGCACCCCTATTACAAAGGAAAATATGGTTTCATCTCTCAAGAAAAGTTCTTCTCCCTTATTTCCTCAGGAATTCATTCCACTGATCCTTCTGAAGACAACACATAGGTTTACATCATTAACTGTTATAGGGATGACAAAAATAATGTGTAACACTGCCCCCCTGCTGAATCCACACCAGAGCTTGGCGTTGTTGAGGCTAACTTCCCTCACTAGGATAACTTGGCTCGTGGTGAGTCATATTAGGAGTGATGGAAACTTGATGGACAAACCGTTGTCTTAACAGTCCTTGCAATTGATTTTAATCAACGCAACTAAGTGCTTTTCCTAGTCGAATTGTGCTCCCGACTCAACGATTTGGCCAATAGGTTTCAACGTTGTAAGCTTCACGTCAGAAGCTCAACATCCAATTGTAAATCATAGCGAGACTATTATGCATGTCCATTTTGCATGGAGGTTGGTTACTCTATTAATTAGTCTCCCTTTTAATTTTTTGGTTGAGGTTCCTCATGTGAGAGCATGTATCGAGTCATTGGAGTTTAGGTTTTTTAGGACAAGCATACCCCCAGCATACCCCCATGTGGTATTCCAATGAACTTGTGTATTAGAACTCCAGTGACTCCAACTGGGAAATTTATCCAAATATGCCCATCGTGCTACCAACTTACTAGAAATTTTGTAGCTTCTTCTTTCCAATCGTTGAACTCTGTGATTTGAGGTGCGCCCAGAAAAAGTCAGATTCTTGCCTATTTGAGAAAATTCATTTTCCTCTTCCATGTGTTGGCTTCCATTCCCCACGCAATGAAATTATACCAGTGTCCAGATCAGTCAATTTCTTTGATTCGCACCCCATCAATGTTCTGCATGTGTGCTTCGAGCTTAATTTCATCGCTTTGTCGACTTTGGACTTTGTCCTTGGCTCAACCAAGGAATCTGCTACTTGTCCTCTCATTCTTCGTATGTCTATGATTTTTTGTGTGTTGGATAGGGATTTATGAAGCTATGGAGTTGGATCTGCAACCTCAATTTCAATTCTCTGGTTGCTTGAGTGCTTTAGTGTAAACAACAATGAGGTGAAGTCGTATGCCTCATCCATATTTATAGGCAGGAGATGGGTTGGGGACTTTAATTCATCCAACAATGTTATTAATTTGCATTCCTCAATGATAATGTCGGATATAATTAATTATTTGTGTGAGGGGACACCTATGTCGATGGCGGTATGATAGTCGAACTTGTGCCATCAAGCATTAATTGTATTAATGGACTCCCACTGATTAGATTCTTTGACTGAGTTGATTTTATTTTGTCGGAGAATACGCCTGACTTGGTCAACTTTTGTTATTTTATTCGCTTGTATAGCCTAGTCATTTTAATTCTTCTGGTATCAAGGACCTATGCTTGATTTGTCCAACCAAGTTAGTTTCCCTTCTTTTATCAACTTGATTAGAGTGTGGCTTTTTGAAGGCATGCTTTCTTTGTTCATTCAATTGATGATGTTCACACTCACTTGAGATATTATTTTCACTCTCACTTGCTTGATATCTTTCTCACTTGCTTGATTTTTGGAATTCACACTTTTATTGATGAGTTTCTCGTTTGACTTGGTGATGTACTTCTCTTTCAATGGATTGACTTGTCTTCTTGTTTAAGTAATGGCGTAGGTCTTGTCTTGGTACTGAACTTGCTCTATATTTCTTTGTCTCTTCTCTACTTAACTTTAATGCTGACTGCGATCTTTGTTCTCTTTTCATACTCGAATATGGTGGTATAAACGAATGTTTTATTGGTTGATTTGGTCATATATATTGTAATTGTCAAACAGTTTTGTACCTAATTTGAGTAACCGACTTGTCTATTGCTTTATTAATTTTAATTTTTTTTCTTAATCTTTCGCTTCTTTATTGCTTAGCTTTATTTATTCCTTTTCTTTATTTATTATTTTATTCTCAACTTTGACTTAGGTCACCCCAAGGGGTTTTCGACCTAGTCGATTCCTACTGGTGCCCCCAAAGAGGTTTTCACCAACAGTGCTTGAGACTACTATATATGATATTTTGTTAAACGAGCCCCATTGACTAGATTTTTGAAGGGGTGCCCTTGCAAGGTTTTTAGTTGTACTAGTCCTATTGGCTGGATGTCCTCAACCAAATATGGAACCAACCATGCAGTGTCTATTTTTCTCAGTTTTCCTTTTACTCAACTGTCATATAAAAGTACCAATTCTCCGTCATTGATATCTTTCTTTTTAATATGTCGGTCCTACTAAGATTTTTTTTGATTCTTTCGGGTTTCCTGATGTTGTTGTGCAAGCATCCTTTCTTATTCTAATTGATTTAACTGATAGAAACATTGTCTTGTGTTAAGAATGTGGTCTAATTCCAGGATGGAGGTTATCCTTCTGGCTTTAGCACTGAAGTGTAATCGAATTACAACTTCTTGACCATAAACTAACTTAAATGGTGTATGTCTAGACGATCTTTTATACGTTTTTCTTTTGGCCCATGGTATTGTTGGAACCTTATCATCCCAATAATCTATGTTAAGTCCACATATTTTCGTTAATCCCGTATGTAATGTCTTGTTGAATGACTTGACAACTTCGTTGGCTTTTGGATGATAAGAAGTCGTCTTTTATGGTCGATCAAGAACTCTTTGAGCAATACTTCAATTATGTTTTTGATAAAATGAGTTCCCTAATCATTGATTATTATCAAAGGGTAGCCAAATTTGGTTACTATGTTTTCATAGATGAATTTTGTGATTGTTTCCTTTGTACATTTTTTGTCTGGTTTTGCCTCTGTCAATTTAGTTAAGTACTCAAATTTTGTGATTATATATTTTTCCCCAAATATTTTTTCTCTTCTTGGGAATGGACCGACAAAATCAAAATCCCAAATTTCAAATGGTAAAATGGGGTTTATCGAATGCAAGGGTATTTGATTTTTCCTTAATGGTTATCCTATCCTCTAACACTCATCACATTTCTTTATTTTATCTTGACAATATTTATGTAGAGGTAGTCACCAGAGACCAACTTGGAGGATTTTTCTAGTTGTCGTCTCAGATTGGAAGTGACCTCCCGCTGGGCCTGCATGTGCTTCATTAATTATGTCCTCGTGTTCATGATCTAATGACCATATTCAAAAAATATTATCAATTCCTAGCTTGCAAAGATATCAGTTCATGAGAGTGAATGCTGCGGATTTCATTTCTAGGATATTTCTTTTGTTGGTTGGGATATCTTCAGGTGCCTTCCCTTCATCTAGAAAGTTTCCAATTTCCTCTAGTTCTTTGGGAGCTACTTTGAACCTAAATAAATTTTCATATGGTAAGTCATCATCTATCCCAGTAAGATCTTCTCTTATCTCAAATCAGGATAGATGATCCAGGCTGACATTCTTCTTCCTTGGTCGGGCTACTACTTTGAAGTCGAACTCTTGAAACAGTAGGAGCCATCAACATATTTTTTCTTAATAATGGACTGGTTTGTTTACTAGATATTTCAATGTGTGATGGTCGATGAAGAATATAAATGGATTTGATAGTAAATAGTGTCCGAATTTTTGAAGGGAAAAAATCATTGCTAGAGCTTCACGCTCTGTCGTTGAGTAGTTTATTTTTTCTTTATTTAATTTTCAATTGGCATATGCATTTGGGTGGTAGACCATGTCATCATATGGCTGGGCTAAGACTGAGTTGATGGTAACATTAGATGCATCCACATAGACATGGAATTTCCTTGACTAGTCTAGAAATATTAGTATGGGCGCTTCTACCAGTTTTCTTTTCAATAAATCAAAAGATTTATCACATTCTTAGCTCCAATGGAACTCGACTTCTTTATTTAATGTCTCATCAATTTGAAAAGTGACGATAGAGTAGTGTTGGATGAACTTTCTATATTATCTGGTATTCCTAATAAATATTTTGATTTGTTTATGATTAATTGGCAGTTTCAAGTCGAAAGTAACTTTTACCTTGGCCATGCCGACTTTGATTCCATATCTACATACGTTTTGTCCCAACAATATGCCTATAGGTGTGGAAAGATGATTTTTTTTATGTTTAGGTACAAGTGAATTTGTTTGCATCTTTCCAAGATCATTTTTAACCATTGGATATGGTATTTCAGTGGCATTTAGATGGTCCAATCATAAAAGTACACAACCATTGTTTTGTAAATATATTCTTGGAATGCCTTGACCACTATACTCAAGATGAGTGTTGTGGCATTCTTGAGGCCAAATGGCATTAATTTGTATGCAAATGATCCAAACTTATAGACAAATTTGGTTTTTTCCTAATCGTCTTTTGTGATAGGTAGTTGATTATAGCTGGAGAATCCATTAGTGAAAGAATAACATTCATGTATCGTGACTACATTGATGGTTTCATCAGTGAACGACATCGAGAATGGATCAGTTACTGTAAGTTTTTTCGATCCTCTGAAGTAGAAACATATTCTTAGTTTCTTTGGGTCATGTTTTTTGGGTTGCACGACCATCAACTTTCCCATTCTGACTTGTCGATTGGATATATAATGCCATCAACTAGCATTACTTTGATCTATGGGGTTATATTTATGTGCCAACTTATATGGCCATTTTTTGATAGGTTTGGACCTAGGGATGAGATCGATATTCATCTATCCCATATCTTGTACCGACCCTTTCAGGTCTTTGTCATCTCATGCATAACATCCCTATATTCTTTCGATAGGTCAAATATTTCCATGGTTTGCTTGTCGGACCAATAGTCACCTATTCTATCCATTTTCGGTAGATCATCTATTAAGATGTTGAACTCTTTAGTATTGATTTCTACATCCATCCACTCTGGTGCTTTAGATTAATCCAATTGGTGTTCTCCTTCCATGACTTTATTATAGATTGAGGGGAAGTCAGGTTTTTCTATATCTTATTTTTCTTATTTTTCTTCCTTGGTCACTAAGTATATTGTTTTTACATATTTTTGTACTTCTGTATGATTTTTATTCCATCAAAAACTCTGCCTCGGAAAACTTATGTTTTCCATAACTATTCGACGAGCTATTACATTGTTTCGATTGCATGTCGACAAAAAATTGCAATTCAAAGTTGATCCCATGTCTGTTGGAATACTAAGAGGGAGGGTGAATCAGTATTACCCTTTTTCAACAATTAGCAGTTACTTTATATTTTTTTAATTACCATAATAGATCAACAATGGACTTGTTTGTAAAATCAATTATATAAATATAATTAATAGGAATTACAAGGCTTTATGAATAATAGTGAAGGACACCAATCCTTTTTAGAGCACCAACTCTAGGAGACACAAATCCCCTTCTTCAGGGAAACAACCCTAGGAAGCACCAACTCCCTTATTTTTTAGGGAACCAACCCTAGGAAGCACCAACTGTTGTTGGGAAAAATACCCTATGGACTAGCAAACTAGGGTCAGACTTGCATGCAGATTTTGACCGTAAAGAAATTACTTTTTAACCTACCACCCAACATTTAAACCCCTCTTTCACAATACATGCACGGGAAGAAACTACTAACCTTGTTACTGATGTTTGGTGTAGATCCTTCGTTGCGCTTTTGCTCGCTTTCTTGCGCTGCTCCTTCCAAAGATAACCTGCAATTAAGAAAAAAAACTATGCATGCATGCTACTTTTCTACTTGAGGGTTAGAAATTAAGCATAAATTAAACAAACCATAGATAATTCATGCATTGGGATGGGAAAAGTATTCTTTTTATTATTTGAATAATGAATCAACTTACAATCAAAGTCGAGACCGGCCATCGCTCCTTGATCCTGATCCTGGGCTCCTCCTCTTCTATCCTCCAACTGCTTTGCGTTAATTCTCCTTTGGCTTGAGGAAAGGCTAAAGGGTTGGGACAATGGATTCGGCAAATGGGTAGAGTTTCTTCGCTATATTCTTCCTCCTCCAAATGGTACCCCTACCCCTTCTTTTATAGGA
>JASDQU010102029.1:119198-137128 GCA_032191745.1 Picea mariana
ACAAAAGACTTTTACTAAATGCAAAATTTCAACAACTTTTCACAAAGAAAGTTTTTTTTTTTTTTTTTGTAATTTTTCTAAGATTTTATACAGCCACCTCAAAGGAATTTTGCTCGACTACGAGCTACTTATAATCTAAGTGAATCTGAAAAAAAACTTATGAACTAAAAGACTTTTCCCTAGCTACTGATGCGGAAATACACTCGTCAACCAAAGAAGAAAATGAAAAGAGATTTTTTTTTTATTTAAGTGCTAGTAAAGCAAAAAAGGGAAAATACCGACAAGAAAAAAACCAAGAAAAACAATTATGTCTTAAAGCGCAAATCGCAAAGAAACAGATTGAAGAATCACACAAAAGAAATTGAACAAACAACGACTCTCACGCTTGTTTAAAAACCATAAAACATTTTTTTTTTATCTTTCTGTCAACTATTAACTAGGAAAAAGCAGGGTAAGGGTAAGATGAATCCTAACCTACTGACTGTTCAAACCTAGATTCAAACACCTGAGAGGAATACTTCTTATCAAAGGAGGGGATGACTGCCCCACCCTGAGCAAAAATTATCCTATACAGGCACGCAAGTGTCACTAAAGCAACACGCATGCAAACGTGTGTTGAATAGAGACAGAAAGCGTGTACACACGGTCTGACCTTGTATAGGCCGCGTGTATATCTAAATTCTAAGGAAAAATATGAAAACAGGCAGTCCAAACCAGGAAGAGGCCTCTGGTATTTATAACCAGGATCCTTTGAAGGCTTGGATGCTCTTTCTAATAGAAAAGACAAATAATGCAAGGAATAATAAAGTGAAAAAAAACAATCTGAGATAGGACTGTGAACCAGCAAGACTCAGACAAGATTCTAGAAAACCCCCTGAGAATGTGTAATTCTGATAGGGAAGAGGAGGATTGCCTTTAATCTTCTCTGAACTCCTACACGTTACTGCTATCTCTATAGCTAGTGTTCACACGCGGGCTGTCAGAGGATAGGGCGCGGGTACACGCGTTCAGGTCTTCTGTAGGCCGTGTGTACCTCTGTGTGTCCCGAAAACTACAGTCAAGCAAAAGTAAGGGAAAGATAGTATGGAAAACCAGACTCCCTGCTAGCTCAGACCTTTTAGAAAAATAAAAGACAGGGAAGGAAAAAATAGAAAACCTAGTCTCTAAACTACCCAAAAAATTAAGCAAATCCAGGAACCCTAAAGAGTATTCTCCCTAGTACGATCGCCAATTTTGTTGTTGGGAAAAACACCCTATGGACTAGCAAGTTAGGGTAAGACATTGCATGCAGATATGACTGAATAGAAACTACTTTTTTACCTACATCCCAAGATTTAAACCCCTATTTCTCAGTAAATGCATGGAAAAGGACCACCTACCTTATTACCGACGTTCGATGTAGATCCTCTGTTGTGCTCGATTACTTGTTTGCGCTACTCCTTCCAAAGATGACCTGCACTCAAGACAAACAACAACTATGCATGCGTGCTACTTCTATACTCAAGGGTTAGAAATCGAACATAAATCAATCAAACTATAGACAATTCATGATTTGGGACGGGAAAATCATTCTTTTTATTACATAAAGTGAATCAACTTACAAAAGTTGAGACCGGCCACCACTCCTTGAACCTGATCCTAGGCTCCTCTTCTTCTGTCCTTCAACTACTTTGCGTTAAATCTCCTTTCGCATGAGAAAAGGCTAAAGGGTTGGGACAATGGATTACGTAAATGGGCAGAGTTTCTTCGCTATATTTTTTCCTCCTCCAAATGGTACCCCTACCCCTTCTTTTATAGGCTAGAAGGAGCTAGGGTTTTGGACGAACCCTCGGCCATGCATGGCTGGGAGTTTCAGTTAACTGACCCATAGCTTTTTGTTCCGTCGGAAACTTTCCTCTTTTTCATGCTTTGTTAGGTACACGTGGGCTGTTGTGAGTCAACCAGTGTGTACACGCGTGCAGTAATGGGTTAGGGCACGTGGGCCTTGACACAAGAGGATTTTCAAAGAGTTGTTCAACAGATTTTTGGCAAAGAAGGGATATGAGTTGGCCTGATGCCAGGTAAGCATGTGTGGTGCAATTTATGGTTATAAAAACTACTCCAAGTTTATACATTGTGCACGTGACTTAGATGACAGATGATGAATTAGTTGCAGAAAGGGTTGCATAATTGATGGAACTCGAGGAAGCCCAATTATTAGTATGTTTTCATCAAACTGTGGAAAATGATAGATAGAAGTATTGGAATGATAGGCACATTAAGAATAATAAGTTTTCACATGGTGATAAAGTCATGTTATATGATAGTAAGTACCAAAAGCATCCTAGGAAACTACAAATGCATTGGCTCGGAAACTTTATAGTTTCCGAAGTACATGACTCCAGAGCTTCCATGATCATACAACTTGATGGTATTCTTCATCGAGGATGGGTGAATGGAACACACTTGAAGCCCTACTTTTATGCTTAGTAAATGAAGTTTCCCCACACTCTTGTCACTGGGAGTGAGTCTAGTAGGTAGGATTTACAGTTGTTTTGCTATTTTCCTTTTCTATTAATAAAAGGGTGACATGTCTCATTGGAACTCGATCTAGAGTTTAGTTTTCACTGTCAATTTATCCATCCCAAATATCAATTTTGTGTTCGGGGAAGTCTAAATAAAAGTCTAAATCAAATCTTGGTGCATTTACTAGGTTCCAAGTTTGAAATTTGTTCCCTGTAATTGTCATGTTGTTAATTAAATGTCGTTGATACCTTATGCTTGTTGTTCCTTCATCACCAATCAAATTCATTTAAATATTAACAAATATCGCTAATTCTCTTATTGATCGTTGGTGTGACCATTACTTTCCCATTCACCCTGATATCCTTGTGTCGTGTTTCCACTTATGCTCTTAATTACCCAAATCTCTAGTGGATTTTGCTACGTTCGATGGATATGTCAACGTTAATGTCGAGTTACCTCCACATTGTATCTCTTAATGCATGCTCATAACTTCACCTCCTAGATATTTTCTATAATCTCCACTTTTCCCAACTACTAAATCTTATTGTATTTTAGATAAGTTTTTTCAATAGTTAGTCATGGAGACGCATGAGAAGTTTGTGAGCCCGCACCCATGCCTCGGTCCACATGTCTTGTTTGTCTATCGATGTCGGTCTACTAGGATGGTTAACACTATTGACTGGGTAGATGTTCCAAAATTTTTTGTTCTAGAGGATTTCATTGATCCATGGGTTGAAGTAATAGGAAATCTCCACAGAAAATTCAAGCTGCAAGCTCAATATTTGGACATCGATTTCATATGTGCCACTCAGTTTCTGTAGATGACTCTTCATACCTTTATGGATTGTTCGACACTATCGACCGGTGAGATAGATTGGGAGTGGAAACCGTCATACATCCCCATATGGAACTCCACATTGATGTATTTGCATGACTTGTTGGTGTTTGGCACCATTGGCGATGTTGCACGGTGCACCAAGTTTCTTATTAGCCATGTGCAAAACAATACCTTATGAAAATACCAAGCTTACCCCATCCATGTGGAATATATCCACAAGATTATTGGGTTATCCATGGAGGGGAAGGATGTAAAGGATTATTTTCAGGTTTTATGGAATCATGGCCGCAAGAAGGGCAAGATAAGTTTGTATGACAAGTATGGAACCCATCGAGGAGGTCAGGGAGTGCACATTGATATCATAAATGATGATTAGGTCCGATGTGCTTGCTATCTGATTGTAGGAAAGGTCATGAAGAATTACTCGAGGGGTGAATGCACACTCGATACTATCTCTATGGTGGAATTATGTAAAGAAGGTGATCAACTCAACTGTTGCTAGTACCTACTCACTAAAATGTTGTAGGCCTATGTTGATGCCCATGAATGGTCCACCTATTTTATTTATGGATACCTATTAGTTTATTTTGCAATGTGGAAGTGGAATCCACTAGTGGAACTCTCTATGTCCACCTCTCTTAACAACCACCTTGCCAATTTGTTTGACGCTTTGCATGCTCGCACTTCCAGTGCCACAGACTATGATATTGCCTTTCTCCAATGGTAGAACAACCTCGTTACCGCTACTCAATGGCAGAGGATTCCACGTCAGACTTTTCCTAATCAACATACCCATAACATTTGGTTCAACATGAACTAGGACAATATGTTTGTGCCACCTATCGGCGTTTCCCCAACACTTTTTCACAGGACCCCAACACTTTTCTACCTAGATGAGGCCCTTTTGGATAAGGAAGTTATGTCCTGACTAGGAGTTCTCAAAGAAAATAAGCGGTCAGGTTTTTCTTATACTCTTTCTAGTGGCATGCCTAGGAGTGAGGAAAATGAAACTATTATTATTGGCACATAAAAGAGTGTCACATTTAGGTATTATCAAATCCCCTACAATAGACCAAATACAAATGGTATTATATCGAATAAGGAAATTGTAGACTGAGGTGAAATTGCAGAGGGTTTGAAGGATTGAATGGCATGTGATGCATGTATATATTTGTGATGTCAGAATACTGGTTTTAGTGTCGACCTAATCTTTTGGAATACACCACTTATTTTCACAAGAACCCCTTGAATAATTCTCCTTTCTCATTGTTGCTTGGGAGGTACACTAAATGATGACAGATCTAAAGATCTATGATGCTAATGTGGGATGATTTATGTCTGAGTTATGATGGGAGCTCCTAAAAAAGCACCCTTATTGATAAATTTGAGACCATGGGCCTAAAATAGACAATCACAGAGAAGAAAATGAAATTACAGAGAAACCTAGCCCTATGGAAACACAATGACATTTGAAGGTTGTGTGTGTGTGTGTGTGTGTGTGTGTGTGTGTGTGTGTTTGGGGGTTGGAATTTTGGAGTCGACCTGGTCTTGTCTAAGATGAATTTTAGTGGAGGGATGACCTACATTATGTCTTGAAACTTTCCAAATTAATGGAGGGGTTGACCTGTGATACAAGCTAAGTCTGACCCCATATTGCATTAAAATTTGTGGTTGTTTGATGGGGTCGATGAACTTACATATTTGAAGGGTAAATGACCATATTTGAAGGAGAATCAAAGGGGTTGTTACCCCAACTTAACTATTAAGTCCTTTTCACGTTGGAGGGTTTTGGGGGTTATCACATGGGAGATACACCACCAGTTTGGATCTCTCACATCCACGCAAGAGGAGGGATTTGGTTGTTTCTTGGTTGGTTAAGAAGACTTGGGGACCCAACCTACCCACTAGGAGAAAAATTGAAGATAATATTTGTTGAATTGAAGGAGTCATCAAACATTGAAAGGCCTTTGGAGGCTGGATGCTACACCAACACCACATTCGCAGAAGACTGGTCATCTTTTGAGGGATTTATGCCCCTAAATTTTGGAAATGTGGCATAAAAAGACCAATTTTACATTTGTTTAGGTTTCTTAATTTGTGAAGATGGTTTTACCCCCTCCTTAGGCTAAATTGATGGAATTTTAGGTTAAAAATTATTCTTTTATTGTGAGAGGAATTTGAGCCTTTCCCAAATAAATAGAGAGGCACTTCACTCATTTTCATCATCACTTATTGAGGGATTTTACCCTTAGAAGGTCTGTAATTTTCTTAAATTTTCTTGGAACTTTGTCTTGGATTGGTGTTTTAGTGTGGAGTAATAAGGAAATCTGATTATGGGCTATTTTCTCTCATGTAATACTCTTTTGAATGTGTTTTAAATGGGATGTTGATGGATGATTATGGAATGCTAGGGTTTCCTCATGAATTTTCTGGGTACATTTATGCAATTTTAAGTGCTTTTATTGGTATCTTGTCATTTGCTTATTTGAATTCATAATCTTGTTGAACCCTTAGAGGAGTAAGAGTGATTAAAACCTCCTCCATATTTTCTTTCTCATATTATTGGAAATAATTAGGGCACACCTTAAGAACTAGGAGGGTCTACACCTTTGAGGTCTTGCCTTAGCTAGGATTTTTTTCCAGGGAGTAAGAGGGTTTACACCCCTAAAGATTTTAAACCCTAGTTTTATCACTTCAAACTTATGCATGACTCCATTTCCCAAGTATTGTCTTAGCAAGGTTTTTTTTCTAGAGAATAAAAGGGTTTACACCCATAGAAAGTTTAAACCCTAGTCTCGTTACTCTTAGCTCATTTTAGGACTCCACTTCCCAATGAAAAGACATCGATCCTAGATCTCCTAAATTGCTTGTGGAAACTTTTTTCCCCTGTTAATCTCAACCTACACCAATTGTGACCTATAACTAGCTAGCTTGAAGCGAAAGAGATATCAATGAGGTGACAGTGGCCCTTCTCTCTAGGTTTCACAAGATTTTCACTTGAGCATTCGAACTTTATCTCTACACGTCCTAATTTGTGCAATAAAAGGATGAAGTACCTTAGTTCCACCATTGTCATTGAGTTTTCCATATTGCATTGCATGCTTTGATCTTGCTCCAAGTAATTTATGTGGGAAGACAAATCCTCTTTCAAAAATGTGTCAAAAGGAAACACATATTCAAAGAAAAAAGGTAAATTTTGGATGGTTTGGTGCTTGGCATTGGATTTTGGAATCCAAGTTGTTGGAGAAATATTATTATTGATTTCATATGCAGGTATAAGAATACTTGATTGTAGAGGTTTCTACAATAGATATACATGAATGTTTTAATTCAAGAATTGATGATTTAGGGTGTGATTGGGGCCCACTTGATGTAGTCTTTTGACTAGAAGATTGAGTCTTCAGTCTCTTCTCAAAATAATACGGTCACCCTTTTCAATTTTCAAGGGGTATACTGATGATTTTGATTCATAGGTTTTGGGACTTCTCACATTTTAGTTGACAGGGGGGAATATATAGGTGATATTTGTCAGACTCCTTCAAGTTTCAAACCACTTTTGATTTTGATGTTTTTGGTTTCATTGGGATAATGGATTGAGATATTTACTTTGGTTTTTTTAGGATTATGATGGTATGAGGATTGATTCAAGACATGATGATGGATTCTATAATTGGTTGTGTTGACATGGATCACTCACATAGGGTTTTGAATTGGTCAATTTGAACTTCAACACTTGGGATATTTCTAATAATTCCAGGAGTTTGACGACTTTTTGAGATGATGTTTTCATGGATTTTCAAGATATTGGTATAGATGGATGATCTGTCACATTTTTTACATTCGAGGATTAATTGATTTGGAAATTTTGTGAATTGAATGATTGTTTAACACTTTGATTGAGAATTTGGTTTCAAGACATGGAGTATTAAAGGTATTTCTCTTGGTTTACTTATCAATGAATTTTTGGTAGGATTATGATTCACTCATTATTAAATCATTATAATATTTCCATACATGGGTTTTTATAGGATATGAGATTTTGATGCTAATTGACACTTTTTCTTGTCACTTAGATTATTGGTAGTTTTTTTTATGTGTATACTTGATAAAAAAATTGGAACACACTTGTTCACTTGATAGTCTTTGGATGTTACATGGATAGTCTTCGAACTTGTAAAGGATAGATGATTCTTATGCACTTTCACTTGGCACATTGGATTTTTAGGCATTTTCAAGATTTGGGATGTGTTAGATTTGCAGTTAATCACTTCTCATTAGGGTTTTCTCTCATCGGATTTGGGTTCACATCAATGAACACTTACAATTTATCTAGCTCATTTGTTGCACAATGATTTTTCCATATTTATTTTATTTAGCATCCACTTTTGGTAGTTTTTGTTTTTAGGAATATCTTCATAGAAAATCACGGGGTTTCGAACCATGAGTATCAAATTGAAAACTTGGAAATGTTATCAACTTTGTCACTAGTCTTTGTTGCTTAGTTGATACACTTATATGGACGTATGATTAAGGGGGAGATTGTTGGAAATTTTGTTTTAATTATGAAGTCCTAAGACCACCTTATTCATATGCTAGGATATATTCATTATTCTAAGTAAATTAGGATTAGTTATGTGGACCATTAAAGGTGGTTATCAGAGGTTTTTACTATGTATTGTATTATCACGTGAATAATATTGATAGTAACGATTTTGATTTCACAACTTTCCACCTATTCTTGTTATTCTCGTTCTTCATTATGTCTTTTGTAAAGGACCCATATACCTTTTCGATACAAACCAAAAAGAGTTAGTACTTTTCCTCTAAGAAAGTTGCACGAAATATCATAAAAAACACATGAAACAACTCTTGATAAGTAAAAATGAGCAAGCTAAACCCAAGGTAATTGCAAGAGCAAGATAAATAACTAATACCATAATGCAGATAACTAACATGTTAATATTCTACCACTATCCCTCAACCTATAATAAGAAAACATCCAATCCTTACATCTAGCAATGAGAAGAAGTGAACAATAATGACTAAGAACTCTGAGAAAAGCCAGCATATCTTAGATACTTTTATTCAGCAAGTCCCGGAATATTACAAATGCCCTCCTCATATTTATAAGAGAAGAGGAGGCTAGGGTTAGATTTCCAAATCCCAAGGTCAAAATATGACCTTGAGTTACAAAACAATTGTCACTTTTGGAAAGTGACAAATGTTGTTTCAAAAAGATCTTTTGTCCTTTCCAAAAAGTAAATCAAATCTAATTTGATTTGCAAAATAAATTAGAACTTTAATTAGCTAAAAAAGAATTACATTCAAGAGAAAAATGGCTTTGAGAGAATCCTTTGGAAAAGTGCCAAAAATATGCCACATGACCAATCATTATTGGTTGGGATTTGTGCCTGTAAGTGGCATTGATGTTTTTTGTTACTCTTTTAGTATTGCAAGTTGATGTGATTTTTGGTGTCAAGGTGGCCTTTAATGGTTGTGAAATTGGTTGGGATTGAAAACCGTGGTTGGGCATATGTCGAATTTTCTTTGGGAGGTTAGTGGGGTCTTGGATTTGGTTTACAAAAGAAAATAAATGCCATTATTTGAGCACTTTTCAGATATGACATACAAGCCCCCTTGCTATATATAAGATTTCCCAAACACATGACAAAGCATGACCTTTAATTCAACTCAATTTGAGCAAAAGGCACCTAGGATTGAAAATTTTCTTAATTAACCCAATGGTCATAAAAAATTTGAACGTGAATTTAAATAGTCTCATAGTGATCTTCTATACATAATCGTTATATTTCCTTTCATTTGGTTCAAATCAGGCTATAATTGTGTAAGATTTGGCCCTGGAAAGATGTTGATTTGAGGGCTCAATTTGGAAAATATGAGATAAAAAATACTCAAAATCTAAACAAAGTGAAAATTGATATCCTGCTATAGACAACTAGGTTATAAGTGAAATGGGTCTCTTTTCATTTTGAAAAACTTGGCCCCAAATGAATTCAATTAGGTGCAATTTTGGCACTAGTTCTAAGGTAAAAAAGGGGTCCAAGTTATTGTTGGGAGTGCCACTAAAAATATAAGAATTTTTTTTGTTTAATACCACTTTAGATATGAAGTAGACTTAACCATAGTCATTTGGGTTCTTTCAAGGCAAAATTTCAACTTTGAATGTTGGTAAAAAAAAATTTTAATATATGGTTTATAAAAGGTTTGTGTTTTTTTTTGTGTGTGTGTACACACACACACATATACACATAACCACCATAAATTTTGGATGTAAAACCCATATCAAATATATATTTAAATTTTATTTGTTGAACCATACAATGGTTAAAATAGGAATTGATGGTGACTAGATGGGATGGTAGTGGCTCTACTATGATAAAAAGATGCTACATTGATCTAGGAAAATCCATAATGCTAAAAATTTGATCATCTCAAATGCTAATGAAAATGACTCCATTATGTAGATCTCAATGAGAGATTTCTAACGATGCATGAATTGCCTCAAACATACATCATATGAGAAAGTTATGGCTTTTTAAAGTTTGGCAAAAACAGAGGCAGAAGGAAAAATGGGGATTCCACGTGGCAAGCCACAATCTTGCACATGGACCTTCCGTACAACTAAGTTGACACGGGATGATGTCATGCTGATGTCAACAAGGTCACATGGCAACACAACATAGTGCCACATGTCATCCATATTTGGACAAAAGGCACCTAGTTGGACTAGTAAAAAATGGCCAGGTGTCGTATGTACGGATGACATGGAAACTATATGGTCCACTGGGAACCATTGAAAGGGTGCCATGTGGTGGGTGGTACAGTAACATGACAATGGTAGGGGGCATATTGTATAGATGATGTTGGAGGTGACAAGGTAAATGATAGGTTGGCAATGGCATGGACCAATCATAGACTACCACATGGCACTTTCTGATTGGCCCAATGGGTCTAAAGGCTATGAAAATTTGTTGGCTTGGATGGGTATTGAATCCATAACCTTCGGAGACATAAGTGGAAGGACTAACCAGCATGCCAAGGGTATCACTCGGTGTATTTAATGGATAATAATATATTTAAATTTACAGTTATAACAAATTCCATATTAGGGGTGAGGTTCGTGGGTTCGACCCTGGGACCTCCACGCATACCAATGATTTTAAAATATACTCCAACCAGTATGCCCCATGTATCTAGTTGTTAATCCAACAAACAAATATTATTTAAGTGTTGATTTAATTACCCATCGAGTATATATGGGGTAAAGTAAGGTTTGACCCCTCGACCTCCCCTATTTAAATCAACACCCAGTCCAATGCACAACACACGTGACTTGTGTTGGATGCATGTTTTTTCATGTGAAATGGAAGAGTAAGTGCATGGGGATGCATGCCAAGGATGATATTATGTTGGTGTTACATTATTTTTTTGTGCCAAGGAGCTTCTTGAGGGAAGTATATAGTGTCCATACTCATTTTTCTTAGTTTTTCGAGAGGAGTATGATGGTGATGTCTATTTTGTGCTAAGATGCTTTGTATGAAAGTATTAGTTCAATTTTTCCATGGATGAGATCCATAGGGCACCGTTTTGTGTGCTAAAGGAGGTGATTGAGCAATTGTTCATAATATAGTCGAGTTTATACTCATTTTCTCATAATTTCGAGAGGAATTCAATGGTAACCTCTATTTCTAGGGTTGAGCAGTAGAATTGAAGAGTGACTTCAAATTTGGCATTGTAAGTCCATTTATTATAATTTTGGCATTTTGAGATTAATGAAGAGCGATCTCACTGTTGGAAAGGGACTCTGAGATGTATCCCAGGAGGGGTGAACTCTGTCATCAAGCCTTGTATTCTTAGTTCTTTTATTTTTTGTTGTGTTATCTCTCATAATTTTGCAAATTAATCATCAACTTTAATGAAGTTTAGATAAGAAAAGGGTTCCACATGTGTTTTGAAAATAGTCAAAGACAATCATAATATTTTGAATCAAGTTAAATTTTGATGCATTTCTAAAGACTAATTTAACATCTAATTATTTTCAGATCAAGTTGGTATTGGAGCTAGTTTTGACGTATATTTTGCAAGTGGAAGCTAACAAGATCCAAAACTCAAACTTGGTGAAGGTATGTTTGAAGACTCTTCTTGAGAGCACAAATATATTTGTTACAAAGGACACCATGAGTAAAGCTATAATGAAATTAAGGCTTTATAAAGACATGAACAGACAGATTCAGAAGAAGAATTCTAAATTGAGAATGCAATTACAATTCCTTGAGGATGAGAAGCAAGAGCTTCAAGACCAATTGGTAAGCCATGGAGAACTTTGCATGGGAATTATCCACAAATTTAAAAGTGAGTTACAGACCAAAGACAAGATGTTGGCACAATTCCATGAAACTGAGCAAGTGGAGAAGGAAAAGTCTCCTATGAAAAATGATTCATCTTTTGCAAAAGGTTTACAAATCGTAACCGAGGTATTCCATTAAACTAATTCATCATATTCTTCTTCTCGCCATCAAGATGAAAATGTTTCTTTGAATGGATTAAAAGATCATACATATGGTATTGGATTTAAGCTACCAACCAAGATGGGATATGATGGAAAATGTCTTGGAATCAATGGCCAAGGAATGACTAATCTCATGCAGGTAGAGGGAAGAAATTGCTATGAAGGATTGGGATATGACCAGGAAGGAGATGGAGAATTATCTAAGACTGTTGAAGCAAGGGAAGCTTCAAATAAAGAGGTTTAGATACTTCATAAGTAGTTAGTTCCACCAAAACAACCTTCCTACCCTAGGAAAGGCATCAAATGAAAATCATCTCCAAGAAGAGATGAGCATTATAAGGAAGGAATGAAGACATTTCCCACTTGTGAGACTAGAATAAAAGGCATTCCTAAAAGGTTTGGTAATCATCCCAATGTTTTCCTTGATCATGGAAAGAATAGTTCAGTAACACCAAACTTATGGTCTAGGTATCCATGTATTTTATGTGGTTTCAATAACCATTGCATGAAAAAATGTTGGAAAAGACAATCCTTGCAAGGGAAGCCATCCAAGAATGAGGCAAGAAACAAAGGTCATTTTCCAAAGCAGAATAAGGAGAATGACAAGAAAGGATTGAGATTCCAGGATGTGAACAAGAATTTTTTCACTCATTGTGGTAAGAGTGGTCACTGGGTTGAGAAGTGTTGGACACTTCATCCATGACTTCGCCTAAAACAAAACCAAGAATATGTGAAGGAACTTACAAGAAGACGAGTAGCAACCTCAACTGAAGTTGATAGTCTTGCTGAGAATTTCGAGAAAGAATTATTTTTAATGGGTTGTCTCAGTAGTATAATGTATGAAGACATTGATGTATGGTTCATGGACAATGGCTCCTCTCACTACATGACATGAATGCGATCAATATTCCTTACTGTTATAACCCTAAATTTCTCTACATATGCATACCTCGACTTTGGCCCTCTTACTTGCATTTTTTGCCAAGCCATCACTGAGTTGCTCTTCTAAAAAACCCATTTTTTGAAGATGTGTGCACCCTGCACCAATACTTCCCTCGTACATACGCTTGTTACACCACTACAAACCATGTATGTAGGCATGTTGCACCACTACAACCCGCGTATACTTGCAAAAGTTGAAAAAAATGAAAAGTCGCAAGGAATTCGTTGATATTACGAGCTATTGGGTAGTTTCCCAACTAATCCACCGCCTATAGCCTGTCACCCAACCGAATAACCATCCTTTTGTCATATAAAAGGAGGTGTTGGGGTATCATTCCACATCTAGACATAAGAACAGTGAAACTCTTCCTGTTTCACATCCCCTCCTTGCCCCAAGTAATTGCAGCTCTTTATTCAGAATTGCCTCAAAATTCCCTAATTTACCCTTCTTCCTCCATCAGAACCCATTTCACTTCCCAAGAAGAAGGTTGAGAGGAGAGGCCATACAGAGGTGCACTTGGATCTTGGTGAAGAGGAGCTCAGACCAGGTTCGTGGAGTAGTAGCCGAATTTGGTTGTAAGTAATCATTGAATTATTAATAAAAGAAGTACTTTTCCTGTCCCAAATCATGGTGTATTGAATGTTTTCATTTGGTTTATGTTTTGATTCTAACATCTAACCCTAATGTGTATATGAATTGCATGCTTGTAGCTTTGTATTTGTTTATCTTTGAATGCAGGTTAGCCTTGGGAGGAGGCATGCAGTCATCGAAGCTTTTCAAGCACGAGGGGATCATCACCGGACGCAGAGTAGAGGTATATTACCCGATCCCTCTCATCTTTGCTTTTCTTGTATGAGTCTTGGGTATGTTTGGGGTAGTTAGAGAAGTAGTTGACTTTTAAACGATTATTGATTTGGCTACATTGTAAACCCTGGTGTAGTCATAGGGTTTTTTTTCTTACTAGCAGAACTGGTGACCATACTGGGGAAGCCTATAGGGTTTTAGGGGATTTTGTTTGGGTGTTTGATTGGTTTTTGTACCTTTCGAGTTTTTGTTGAGTCTGTTGAGTCTTTTAAGGGATTTTGGTCATCTGTCGGTGCCATACCAGTTCTCTCTTCTCTGTCAGTCAGTCAATTTTATTTATTTATTGAGGAAATACATAGATGTACACGCCCTACAGTGGGTCAGACCACGTACATATGTGCCTTGTCTAGTAAACAACCCATGTACATACACAGGCTACTGAAACAACAATAGTTTACCTGGTTCAAGAAACTGTTTTTGAAAAAGAGGCAGCCAACCTATTTCCTGATTGAGGTTTATAATTCTTAGGGTTTCTTGACAAATTTCAGTGTCTCTGCTTTTACATTCATAGCTTGGGTTATATGTCAGTTTTCTTTTCTTTTTGAAGATTTCTTGTGTTTACTTCTGAAAGGGTTTTAGGCGAGTCTTTGAGTTTTTTTGTTCGGCCTGTTTGGTGTCTTTAGTGACTCCCTGTGATCCACAGTGGGCCAAAGGTCAGTTTCAGTCTTGTCTTGTATTTATTTTCCCCCCTTTCATTTTCTTTAAAGAAAAGAGAAAAAAAATATTTATTTCAAGTTTTTCCTGTTTGAAGCATTTTATAAAAAAATGAAAAAGATTTTTTGTTCTTAGTTTGGTAAAGTAGTCGGAGATAGTTATTTTACTCGAAAGCAAAAAGAGTTCATTTTTAAAGTTCTTTACTAATTTCTTAGAACTTAAGTAGCTCGTAGTGGAGCGAAATTTCGTTTTAGGTCTTCTTTTTAAAGATCTTGAAAAAGTTGGTTATGAAAAAGTTGGTTACAAAGAGCTAGTTGTAAATATTTATTGTTAACTAGAAGTAATTTTGCTTTCAGAGTTTCATTTGTTTCTCCTATTTTCATCTCTCATACACATCACTAGTTTCATCGTCGTATCCTTTGAGTTAAAACAAGCCATTTAAAACAAACACTAAATCTAAAATTAATTAGACTTTTATGTTTGTAGGGTCAATCAACTAGTTTAGGGTTAGAGCCTTGAATTAGGTTGGAGAGGAAACTCTACAAGGATTTTAAACAAACATTGGAGTCAGAGATAGGGAGTTTTAAAGTCTAGTGACGTGAAAGTTATCTAGGACCCCCCTCTAACACAAGGGCTAAACACGAGGTTGTGTGAGGAAAGACAACGGATAGAACCTCTCCAAAGCCAGACTAGACGTAGTGGGGAACACATATTGAGGATATGTCGTGGGGTATTATCGCTCGCATTTGCCTATAGATCTTCATGGACCTCGAATATGTTTGAGATCCTCAGTTTTCTTCCGGACCACTTACTTTCGATACCCTCGGTAGGCTTCAGACTTGTTATCCTACTCATTGTGGTCCACCCGACTGTCGACTATACTCGCCTGGTGACTGTTTGCGAGCTAGCAACTTATTTACCTTTATTCTAGGGACTTACACATGTGATTGTGGGGATATACAATGGTACCTAGGGCAGACGTTGGGTCACACTTTGGAGAGTATACCCGGAGGGTGCTTCCGTGTTCGAGTTGCACTTGCACTGGTAAATTGCTCTAGTGTTAGTTGGCGTAACTGTTATTCCAACTAGATAGTGGTTTGCTTGGTTTATCTTATAGGATTATTTCTAGTGTGTGCTTGGTTTAAACGCTAGTTACAGCCTTATTGTGTCATTGATCTTTTCACAAAGTGGAATATTAAGAGCTCTACTGGTCGTGAAGGCTTCAGGGCCTGCTGTCGGTTGCATTAGAGCCACCACCTCCACCGTTATAGTGAAGACTTGACCAGCAAGGGTCATTCAAAGAAACTGGGCCACAGGAAACTGTGCTCGAGCCAGCTCCAAGAGGAGATTACTCGAATCCGAAGGAACCTACTATTTCTGACCTTCGAGTAGAACATCTAAGTCCATCTAACCCTCCGATCACTAACTTGTCGACGCCAATATTGGTACAACTTGTCCCTCCAAGGGTAACACCTTACGAGCGTTAGATAGTTTTACAAGAAGCTATGGAAGCAAATGCCACTACTTCATCTGAGAGTCCTTATACTCTTGTTTCGGCTACCATCGCGGGGGATATGTTGTCCGCTAACCCACCTTCGTCGATTCAAACCACAGTGGTCTCGATCCCCTCTACTTTGGGCAGTGGTCTGATACCGTCATCGGCGATAACCACTGCTTTGTTTATGCAGTGTGTGACAGGACCTCCATTTTCATATGGGATGTCGGAATTTGATTTGAACTCCGTCCTTACCTAGTCCACCTTATAGACCATGGGTCTAGGGGTAAGGAGCTCAAATTCTCCCGTGTAACGGTCTACTGGGGGCACCTTATCCCCTTTCAATGATATACCTTACGGTGGGGGTCATATACCTCCTTCGTCCCCCTCACTCGATGGCGCTTTCCAACAACCCATCGGGATGAATACGAACTACAACTTGTTTGGAGCAGGTAGTCTAGGACCTTCATCTTACACCACGCTGGTGGGATCCATTTCATTTTCTTTGTTCGATGCATTTGGTAATAATTCTTTTTTATCAGCTGTCATCTCAGCCGGGGGAAACACTAGTTTTTGACAACATAATCCTATGTAGGGTACTATTCCTACACAGGGGGAGAGTACATAAGTTTTCTCTTCACAAGGACTTTGGAATCCTTGGCAAGGATAAGTTCCCTCGCAAGCGATGTCGATCGGGGCAAACCCCTTCCATGGTCAATGAAACCCCGGGCAAGGGTCAATACTTATGCCCATCAGATTGGTTGGGTGCAACTCCTTCTAGAATATTTGGAATACAATGCAAGGAATGATCCCCACCCAACACTCATCATCCAATTACGGGAATCGACCAATGATATCCCAACAAACACAGTTTTTGTATGTTGGTCAAGGCCATGGTATTTACCAGAACCTTGGTCGAAAACCCAAATTTTCCTCGCAACTTGGTGCCAGTCAAACTCCAAGGCCCATTTTTCTTGTACATAGTTCCAACCCAAACTACCATTTCTGGCAACGTTACATCTTCCAAACTTGTCAAGGTTGCTTAATGACCCGATTTTTCATGATCCAAGTTCTAGGAAGCAATTCGATTCTAATATGAGAAATAAGGTCGAAAACCAATGTCGACTAAGTTGCCCTCAGATATTTTGAAATTCGAAGGCAAGCCTGGCGAAGACACGGGTGATCGCATGAAAAATTTCCACCTATGGTGCTCGTCAAACTCGTTGTGATATGACTCCATACAGTTGCACCTGTTTCAACACACTCTTATCAGGGGTGCCGCGAAATGGTACATAGAGCTTGACCACTGAAGATATTCTTACTTTAGTGAATTGGCGATGGTCTTCCTAAACCATTTCCAACTACCCGTGAGATACGATTTCGGCACCGAATTGTTGGCCAACTTTGAGCAGACTAAGACCTATCATATCTTGGATCACATCCGACAATGGCAGTGTCATAAGAGCTTGATTAAGGTATAGGTCCCACCGAGTTTCCTGTTGGAGTGCTTCCTGAAGTCTTTGGTGCCAGTTTTATCCAAGGACATTGCAACTTCAGGAGTGCTTTCGGAGGAGGAGGCAATAATGAGAGGGCAACAACTCGAACTGATTTACTCTCAGTATGGCATAATTTATGAAATTTTTCCAGATGTGCCATGGTCTATCCTTGACAAGGTCAGACAAAAGTCTGGACCACATGCCAATGGTATATTTGGTTCAGCATAAGGAAAGTCCACTGATCAGTCTTCAAATCAATTACAACAATTGTCGATACAACAGACAGCGGCCCGCCAAACCTCTAGTTTGGTTAATCCCCCCACCCAAACGTCAGACGTACATAGTTTGTAGTCGACGAACCCGAAGGCCAACAAACAGCCTGAAGGAAAGAAAAAACAACGAAACAAGAAGGGTAAAGGGGATAATAAACCTAATAACAATGTTGGCGGGGGCAACATAGAGAAGAGAAAGTCGAAGTATCTGTGTAACCTTTGCACGAAGGACCATTCAACTCACCTGTGCCCTCAACTTGTGGAGGCCCAGAAGTTATTGGCGCAACAACATCCTATTGTGCTGACGAACCCATTTCCACATGGGAAAAACAT
>JASDQU010102030.1:11446-22202 GCA_032191745.1 Picea mariana
CACATGTGTTTTTATATGCCAGCGTTCACTCAATTGTTCGACGCGTAGTGCACCCATTTTGGGCCCCCTCACGAGCTCGTCCTCCATGTGACTTGATGCCTGGCACTTAGGCGCTCGGTCTCAACTGACTTGTGTTGCGTTGCAGGTGCTTGGCTCGGTGCTTTAATTGGATATTGGGCTCGTGAGGTAATTGGCGCAATATTTTTTGCATAAAAAACAAATAAGCCTTTTATTTATTATTTTTTTCTTTTTACCAAACTTTTAAATTAGTAATAAAGTATTATTTTAAAATTATATAAAATAATTTCAAAACAATACAATTTATATATAATTATATATATAAAAAATAACTGTAGCTTGGTTTAATATAACAAAGGCAACTTGGCATTTTTAAGACCCTTTTCAAAGATCAAGGAATTGCATACAAAGAGATATGGAAGGGCATTGAAAAATATGATGCAAGGATTTGAGATTTTGACGGTAGAGAATCTTGGCGAAAATGGTGAAAGGTTTAGAGGTTTACTGCAGCTAAAAATATTACACCAAGCGACACAAGGATTTAAAGCTAGCGTAACTTGACAAATTTTTTTGGCGAGGGACACAAATTTTGGATATTTCATCATTTGTTCTAACTGTTACCACTCGCGAGTCGGTCACCAAGACTACGTAATCATATAGACTTTCCATGCTCCCTTAGTCATGTTTATCTAAACTATCATATGTCATGCCATTGCCAATGTTAGCTCAAGTTGGGTCCTATTGACCCATAAATGTGTTAAGTCTTTCGAGAATTCTGTCTTGTATATTTCAAAACTTGATTTTTTTTTGGTTTTGTCATGGGTTCATGAGTCAACTTCATTTAGACTCCTCCAAAATGCACCATTGTATTCCACCATATCCATTTTACACCAATACTTAGATTCTTTTGAGTTTCTCACGAGTTTGTCACATATTCTCGTTTAAATCCAAAGCTCTGCCATTTCCAAAATGCACTACCATGTTTTACCATCCTCGTTTCACACAATACTTAGTCATTTTCTCATACTTCATTTCTCTCTTGATATTTCAATAATTAGTTGATTTTCAACTTCACTGCGTGTTCGTGGGTCATAAATCTTCAAATTTTTTCCTAGCTTATGTTTGACCAATCCAGTCTTATACCTAGTCGTTTCTTGAGTTTTCACCATGGGTTTGCAGGTCCATGGGTTTGTCTTGATTCCAATATTTCTTGACATACATTCAATCCTACGTTGCTCCACAATAATACATGTCTCATCTTGTTACTCACCCCAAAGTACATTTAATGCAACTCTTACAGAAAATAACAAGCGGTTTAAATATTAAAAGGTTGTTATTAATGACGACCTTCTCGAGACAATTCTCCATCAATTCAAATTTAATTCATATTANCAGCATTTGTTCTAACTGTTACCACTCACGAGTCAGTCACCAAGACTACCTAATCATATAGACTTTCCATGCACCCTTAGTCATGTTTATCTAAACTATCATATGTCATGCCATTGCCAATGTTAGCTCAAGTTGGGTCCTGTTGACCCATAAATGTGTTAAGTCTTTTGAGAATTCTCTCTTGTATATTTCAACACTTTACTTTTTTTTGGTTTTGTCATGGGTTCATGAGTCAACTTCATTTAGCCTCCTCCAAAATGCACCATTGTATTCCACCATATCCATTTTACACCAATACTTAGATTCTTTTGAGTTTCTCGCGAGTTTGTCACATATTCTCGTTTAAATCCAAAGCTCCGCCATTTCCAAAATGCACTACCATGTTTCACCATCCTCATTTCACACAATACTTAGTCATTTTCTCATACTTCATTTCTCTCTTGATATTTCAATAAATAGTTGATTTTCAACTTCATCGTGGGTTCGTGGGTCATAACTCTTCAAATTTTTTCTCGGCTTATGTTCGACCGATCCAGTCTTATACCTAGTCATTTCTTGATTTTTCACCATGGGTTTGTCTTGATTCCAATATTTCTTGACATACATTCGATCCTCCGTTGCTCCATAATAATACATGTCTCATCTTGTCACTCACCCCAAAGTACATTTAATGCAACTCTTACAGAAAATAACAAGCGGTTTAAATATTAAAAGGTTGTTATTAATGGCGACCTTCTCGAGACAATTCTCCATCAATTCAAATTTAATTCATATTAATATTTCCTTCGAACAATGAGTTTCAAGGTATATTATGGTAAAAGGGATTACTTTGAAATTAACATTTTAAAGTGACTTTACATTAGTCTGCCAATGTCATCCATCATGATAATGAGAAGAAGATAACAGTTCCATGGGGACATTCTAAACTCATTAGGGCGTGAGGATCAAAGATTCCAGTGGTCAAGATCATACTAGTATTATTCATCACTACCACTGCCAGAAAGGAATGTGAACAAAGTTTGGACATTAGGGATTGCTTTAGCAAGTTGTGTTCCAGAATTTTTTGATTCCAAATAACTAGTTTCCTGGTGCATAGAAAAATACGATAAAAATCATAGGATAATTCAAATTTAAGGAGAATCCCCTATTTCTCTAGCACCTTTTGTCTTCAAGGAAATTCTCAAACTCCCAGAGACAACGATTACATTCAAAGGAGATGAATCCAAGATTTCCTCGAAGGAAAAAAATAGTAGATTGGAGCTTCTATAGGAGTATATTGAATTCCCAACAATGATGCTAGAATATTTATCTAAAGATCAACATTTTTGGCAACCATACTGGGGAGAACAAAAGACTAGTTTTGCAGATCGAAATCTTCATGACTTATCCTGAACCTAATCAACCCCATTTACAAGTTGGACTAGGAAATCAAACAAGCATTCCACATCGGTTGTACAATTTGGTACTATTAGCAACAAGAAGACAAGAAGAGCTCGAAATATTGTGGGAAACCCTTTCTCGCGAGGAATAAAGAGAAATTGTAAGAAGAGAAAGACGAAGGGATTGAAATTCAATAAAAAATTGGAATCATATAAAGGTATGATCACAACACTGAACTACATAAAACTCACCTATATACACACCACATTATGTAAACTCAAAGAGAAGCAAGCGACACCAAGAATTTACTCATAAATCCCCCAAAGGGGAAATTTTATTAAATCAAACCATTCCCATGTGTGTGAATTTAGTGTACATATGGTCCCTTTTATAAAAATAGGTGACCATGAAAACTACTACATAATTAGATGGTTGGTTAAAACCATCTCCACAAATTCCTCCATAACATCTCCATGGACCTCTCAACTCATCTTCATGAATCTCTCAAGAGATCTCCATCCCTAACTTCTCTCACTCTCACATAGACTTCTAGAATTAGTCTACCTTATTATAAAGCATGATACAATTTATTTAATTATTCATGATCACAAGTAGGGATTATATCATACTCCTCCCTTAACAAACACTTGTGACCACATTATTCCTCTTTTTCACTTGGTCCTTTGAACTCATTTCATATTCATCTTCTTTGACTTCTCTTCTCTCTATCTTCCACGATATTTGGTCTTCTTCATTCTTCATCCTTGATCCTCTTTAACCTCATGCATTTGCAAACATAATTTTTTTTGAAGTCCATATAAAAATATTACCATTCAACGGAGTACATGGGTCACCGGATGTTGTATCCGTCGTTTCCCTAGGAAACGTTTTCTCGTACATGGTTCAACAACCATTCTCCCTCACATGTTTACATACATGTACCTATACTTCCCCTACATCCTCATCATCTTCATCCTCATCATGTGTTTTCAACATACCCGTATCCATGTTATCGATGCTCCTGCATCAAGTTCCAATAACGAGAAGCAAGAGTAAACAAATTCAATTTATTGAAGTTGGTGAAACTTCCAAAAAAGAGAAAAGAAGAACCCAAATAATGGGAGATAGAGAAGAAAGAAATGAAGTTCCCGAGAATCTAAAAGAGAGATAAAGAGCACCAAGAAGAAGAAGGCCTAGAACTAGTCCACTTAATTTGCAATGGGAACAACATCCATTACCAAATATTCCCCAAGGAGTGCTACTAGTATTCTTAGGAGATGGAATTATAGATCAAAGAGACATCTATACCAATTCTTGGCGATTTGTGATATCCATTCGATAGAACATGATGATGTCATGGTTAGAATATTCTTGCAGACTTTGACAAGATGATCCTATGAGTGGTACCTCTCTATTCTAGCTCAATCAATTTCATCATTTGAGGATTTGGAGAACATGTTCTTCACTATGTATGCACCCCTAGTTTCATACCATACATTTCTCACATAGTTCACTCAAATTCATTTGAAAAAGGGTGAAAGAATCAAAGACTTTAATTTAATATTTTTCAAGATGTTGAATTAGATTCCATAAGAGAAACAACCAAATGTTCATGTTATCTTTAGTTGCTATAAGAACACAATGCTTGCAAGTGTAAAGTATGCCACCAAATCCTCAGGAATAAATAATTTGGATGCAAATAATGAAAAATCAACATAGATGGAGGAATTTATGTTAGAAACAAATGCAGATCCTAAGATAATCCTAAGGAAAGTTAAGAGGTAACTGAATACTCTTGTGATATCAAATCCAAGATCATCAACCTCAAGGAATGTTGAGAATCGAGGATTTTGTGGAGGAATCCTCGAGGGGGTTATCCATATGTAAAAAATGATCCAACCACAACTCAATAAATGAGAAAAATAATGGATATAGCTCAAATTAATAGAAATATTCAACAGACGCAGAACGAGATAACAAGGTTAAGAAGAGCTGAAAATTTTGTTCCTACAAATCAAAATCCAAGAATTTGTGTCCAGGAATAAATAATAAACCATGTCCAAGAGAAAATAATAAGACATGATAGAGACGACTGTAATATCCTTAATCCAAACCCCAATTGTAAAGGAAATTGTAAATGTACATTTAGGTTGGTGAGCCATTGGCACCAAGTGTTGGTTCAACTTTGTGTGCACCTGAAATTGTAAATGTACATTTAGGCTGGTGAGCCCTTGGCACCAAGCGTTGGTTCAGTGTTGCGTGCACCTAAAACTGTATATGTACATTTAGGCTGGTAATCCCTTGGCACCAAGTTTTGGTTTAGTTTTGCATGCACCTAAGTAGTGAGCGAGGATTGTTTTCAAAAGAAAGAGTGCACACATTCCATAGTGTTGTGCACACCTGAGTAAGTGAACCTGGATTGTGCATAAAGGGTAGGGTGCTCACATTCCATAGTGTTACACACACCTGAGTAAGTTCATGAGGATTACCTTGAAGTGCGCATCGAACCAAGTTATATATATATGTGTGTGTGTGTGTGTGTGTGTGTGTGTGTGTGTGTGTGTGTGTGTGTGTGTGTATGTATATGTATATGAGGCCGGGGAGCCTGTTTGATTAATGGGATGGTAAGCCAGGATGCAAAAAGGCCAGTGCGTCTATCCATGTAAATTGTAATCACACTCAAATTATTAATAAATCACATCACTATACATATACCTCTTAGAGGAAAAGAGATGAGGGGATAAAATCCACCGAAAATGGAAAAGGGGGGACTTAAGTCCAAGGGAATATTTTATTAATATTAAATATGAAAAAGTATAATTATGGATATTTATTTATCCCAAGTTCTCGAGGGATGGGAATGAGTCACCAAGTAGCTAAAGCTAATTCTGAAGGTGACAAGTGTCCAGTTATGAACACACAAATATATGGTCAAACCTTAGTGTATTTTGGGGGGAGGACTCATTTTTCATCACCGGTCTGACCATATGAATAGAGAGAATGACCATTACCATTTCTGCAAGAAAATATTGGAAAGGGGTTTTCCATATTGTAACCCGAATATTTACTGTCGAAGAGGTGGGTTATTAGGCCTGTGAGCATTCTCTCTAGGTGAGAGATTTTTTGTCGAAGAGACAGGTTGTCAGGATTATGAGCATTCTCTCCAAGTGAGAGATTTGATATCGAAGAGGCGGGTTGTCAGACCCGTGAGCATTATCTCTAGGTGAGAGATTTTCTGTCAAAGAGGTGGGTTTTTAGGCCCATGAGCATTCTCTCCAGGTGAGAGATTTGCTAGGAATTGTTACTTGGTGCGCTAGGAATTAGTTAAAGGACTCTAAGACTTCCTATAGAGCCTGTTAATGAAGCCATAGAAGGGAAGTGGGGAAACCAAGGGACAATTGAGCAGAGAAGGGGCACACTTCCTGGGGTGGGACAAACATGTGGGGAATGAGAGACTGCAGGCTAGTTGCAATAGTTGACACCTTGTATTGAGCAATTTTGTTGATTATCAAACCTTAGCCTAACATTAGGAATCCTTTTTCCTTGGTGGAGTTTAAGCCCTAGCTTGAGGGTCACCTGTTGCTAAAAGTATATGAGAAACATAGTCTATGGATAGGAGGAATGTCTGAGATTTGTGCGTAGTTGGTGTCTCTTTATAAAAGATAAGTGTCCTTTATGGGCTTCTCTAATTTATTATGTGATTAATTATCTATGTTTTATACGGGTTTATTTACTACATGACGTTGCATATATTTAATTGTCGTTTATTCTGTATGATGTTGTTTGTACATGTAAGCATGATGTTGTATGTATTATTTGTTGTTGCACATGAAAAGTATGACAATTATTAATCATTCTCATTAGTTAACCTTGTAATAATTGTCATGAGTTTTAGAGGCAAGACTAGAATTGTCATGCGTGCAGGGAAATAATTCGTGCACTCAAGAGGATAGAAGTGTTGTGCGCACGGGGAAGCAGAACCGGGTGTGTAGGGAGAACTAAATCTGCATGCCGTACCTGAGTGGTTACATGCACAATAGTAATCATGTGTTCAAAGTGGTTACACATGGAGTAATACTTGTGTGCACTGAATGATTGTGCACATTGTTCTATTATATGTTAATTCCACTGATATAACTAGTGTCTATAGAGGAAAAATTGTGTGGCGCGATCCAACTTAGGATCGTGCGTGTTACCTCAGGTGATTTTGCACAGATTAGTGTATAGTGTAGAACATAGGCACTAGATTTTTTTTGGAGTGGAATTGCTCAACAGTAAGCTAGGGATGTTACAAAGTGATATCAGATCATTTGTTAGTGTTGGTAACATGCTACACTACATATTGGTATCATAGCGCTATACCCATCTAGGAGGTTGGGTACGTTACACCAACATAAATGAAGAGTACATGCAAAGGGAACCTAGAGTTCCAAACCCTAATGTCGTGGTGTTGGAATAAATTTTTTAAGAAGAAAATTTTGATAATTTTGATGAAGAGGAAGATATCATTCAACATGAAATTATTGAATCAGTACAGATGAATGAAGGAGAGTCATCCTTTTACATTTTTAAAGAACAAGAAGAACTTGACTTCTTGCAAGAAAATGTTGTACAAATGAGAGCATAAATAAATAGATTCAAAATGAAAGAGGTCGTTGAGAAAGAAAAAAAAAAGACAAAAGAAAATGTTGCAGAGGCAACAAAACAACAAACAATTTCTAATCATGCAAAGAATCCACATCAAATGACTTATAATGTGATTGACGATTTGACCAAGTTAAGAATTACTTTTCCTTTCATGGAAGTGGTGAAAATTTCACAAGAGAGGGAGAATATTTTAAATATTCTTCACGAACCAAGCACTAGAATAAAAGCGGTTGTCATAAATTCCAGGCAACATCAAAATTTTCAATCAGTCAAACCAAGAGGTAAATTTCCATTGTTTTACATAACTATAGAAAATCACGATGTTGTATTGCATAATTTTTTGGTTGATAGTGGAGCAACCAATAACATCATGCCCTTATTAGTCACAGAGGCACTCGGAATGGGATGTACCAAATATTATGAAACTGGGGAAATTATTTATGCAATTGATTTAAGAAAGGTCCCATCTTAGAGTGAGATTAAATATTTTTGTGCACGGATAATAGTAGCACCACACATCATAACAAACTTTACCATCATAGTGGTAGATTTTCTCCAATATACATATTTTTTTTAGGGAGATATTGGTCTTCAATGATTGGAGGCTATATTATGAATGAAGGAAGCTACATGATGCTTCCTAACAAAGATGGAACAATGCCCATAGTTCCTAGAGAATCCAAACAACATGTATCTTTTAGGAAGAAATAAAATGAGTTAATGGATAATTGTATTGATGTAATAAATGGAGATATATCTGTTTTAGTAGGGTCATCATGATCCACATCAGAGTGGTACAAGGCTATTATCTTTTATCTGAAATCTGGCCAGTTTCCTATTGGTATGAAGTCAAACCAATACATATTAGTTACTAAAGTGTTGTTTCAAAGAAATTTCGATGGAATGTTGTTAATATGTATTGATTCAACACAAGCTCAAAAGATGTTAGGAAAACTTCACAAAGGTGTTTGTGGAAATTTTTTTGCACCTACAACTACTGCACACATAATTATGAGAGTTGTATACTATTGGACCACCATTTATAAAGACTCATATTCAATGATTATAAAATGAATCTCTTGCCAAAAGTTTTTAAGAAAAATGAAAAGAGCAACAATGTTGTTGCAACCAATAACAATCGAAGAACCATTTACACAATGGGGATTAAATGCCATTGGACCAATCAATCCAAAATCCAGCAAGGGACATTCATACATTCTCACTGCAACTGATTATTTCACCAAGTGGAAAGAGGATGTAGCTCTCAAAAAGGTCGATTCTGAAGAGCTTATTATTTTCCTCAAAGAAAATATCTTGTCAATATTTAGAGTTCCAAACAAGTTCATAAGTAACAATGGATCAATTTTCATAGGATCAAAGTTCACCAAATTTTGTGGGGAGTTTGGTATCATCACGGGGAAATCATCAAACTATTGTCCCCAAGGAAATGGTTTAGAAGAGTCAACAAATAAAACATTGATTCGGATCCTTAAAAATAAAATCGTTGTGAACTAGAGGAATTGGCATACAAAGTTAATTGATGCATTGTGGGCCAACCGAATTACAATGAAAGATGATACTGAATTGTCACCATATATGCTGGTATATGGAAAAGAAGCTAAAGTGCCAATTCATTTAGAATCAAATGCCTTAACCTATTTTGTGAACTTTGAAAATATATAAGAATTTTCTCCTGTACAAAGAAGGTATGATTAGTTAATGCAATTGGAGGAACAAACAAATGAGGGATTGAGAAAAATGAGTCAAAGACCACAATTTATCAAGAGATATTTTGTTCAAAGTGCGACAACTAAATATTTTCAAAAGGAACAAATGGTGTTATTGTGGAATAAGGCAAAAGAGAAATCGTCTCTTCATACAAAATTTGAAGCATTGTGAATTGGCCCATATATTATTGAAAATATTCTTGGGTATAATTCGTATCTGCTGAAATACATGAAGGGAACAATGCAATTGTTGCTAGTCAATGAGCAACATCTCAAAAATTTCTTCTCTTAAGAATTTTTGTTCTCAACCTGTACATAGCTTTTCTTCCCTTGTGCATATTTTCAAAACCTTTCTTTTATTTTGTTTTACTGACTCCATCACCCAATGGTCAAGATTTTGGACTCTTGGTAACCCACAGGGGGTTGTTGTCCTGCAGCCAATGCCAGTTGTTGACCCATAAATGTGTTAAGTATTTCAAGAATCCTCTATTGTATATTTCGACACTTAGATTTTTTTTTCATGGGTTCATGAGTCAACTTCATTCTTGTAAAAAGTTCTGCCTCCTCCAAAATGCACCATTGTATTACACTGTATCCATTTTATACCAATACTTAGCTTGTTTTGAGTTTCTTGCAGGTTTGACACATTTTATCATTTAATTTCGAAGCTTCGTCATTTCTAAAATGCACTACAATGTTCTGCCATCCTCATTTCACACCATACTTATTCATTCTCTATTTCTCTCTTGATATTTCAACTTCACCATGGGTTCGGATGTCATAACTCTTCAAAAATCCCCAACTTATGTCTGACTGATCTAGTCTTATACTTAGTCATTTCTCAAGTTTTCACCATGGGTTCATGGGTTTGCGAGTTTGTTTTGAGTCCAATATTTCTTGACATACATTTGATCCTTTGTTACTCCATGACAATACATGTCTCATATTTTCACTCTTGCCAAAGTACATTTAATTCAAATCTTACAAAAAATAGCAAGTGGTTAAAATATTAAAAGGCCATTATTAATGACAACCTTCTCGAGACAATTCTCCATCAATTAAAATTTAATTCATATTAATATTTCCTTCAAAAGAAAAGTTTCAATGTATATTATGGTAAAAGGGATAACTTTGAAATTAACATTTTAAAGTGACTACACATTGTTATTGGATAAATCATTGAATGCAGACATAAACTAATATCCCTAGATCCACCTGGATCTAGAAAAAAACAAGTCAGGACATGACACTTTCCCTAAGTTTCTACCATTGAATTTACTACCAAAGAAGGAATGGATGATGTACCTTTAGATATCTCTTCCTCATATCTCTGTTGTCTCTGCTTTGCTCCGGTGCTATTGTGAAATTAGATCTGCAGTGACACAAACCAACCAAAGTGAAAACAACAATTGTATATTCAATGGAAACCTAAACATGTGATCAAGGAGTCATGTAATAAAACACTAATGATTTTATGGGAAAGAAACATGTCACCGTATCATATCAAGTAAAAGTGAAAGATACAACCAAATTGCCTTGATGTTGCAAGTTCCCTTTCCGTGGTCCTTTGTTCGAACACACACATACACTTG
>JASDQU010102030.1:36081-63433 GCA_032191745.1 Picea mariana
AATAACTATCTTTTTCATGAGCATATATCATGTAACATACAAATAGGCCTAGAGGTACATATCTCAATGTCTAACAAAGTCTAACTGACTCCAAACAAATGCTAAACTTTGAACTATCAAGATTAGCAAACAATAATGTTCTAACTACCCAAGGTCAAAATATGGGGCATTACATTTTTCTTTTAAGTTTCCCCTTTTCTTTAAGTTTCCCCTTTTCCTCGGGTTCCCCCCTTTTCTTTAATTTTCCCCTTTTCCTTAGGTTCCCCCCACTTTTTTTATGTTTCCCTTTTTCTTAAAGTTTCCCCTTCTTATAACTAAGTTCAAAATTTGTAGGTTTAGACAAAAACAACCAAATACCATTTTTATTAATTAAACCTTTAATAAAATTTCCACTTTAATTATTAATGCATGAATTTTGTTTACCCCCTTCTTGTTCCATGTCTAATTAGTTTTTTTGTTCAAAGGTTCTACTCACACCTAGGTTTTCAATTCACTAGGCTTGGTGACAGTTCTTAAGGGAAAAAACAGTTATTAAACTTTACTTATCACTTCATTCATTTAAGGTCGACTAGGTCCTAAGGAGGCATTGTTTTCTAGGAATTAGGTTTATTAAGTTAGGATATTTAAAATGACCATGTGCCCTTTAGGACACACCATGTGCTCCAAGGGTTCCACTCGCCTCTTTCTATTTTATTCAGGTGACATGTACTTCAAGACGCACTATGTGCTCCAAGGGTGCCACTCGCCTCTTTCTATTTTATTCATGCGACGTGCCCTTCAAGATGCACTACGTGCTCCAAGAGTGGTACTTGCCTCTTGACTGGATTTTGTAGATGTCAAACCCATGGAGTCAATACTCTGTCAGGTGATATTGTGGGAGATTAAAGGCCTCTATGGAATAAGGAACCTGCCTTATTGTGCGCCCTTTATAATCATCGTGAGTGACTGTCACAGTCTGCCCCCACATCATCGCAGGTCTCTCGAACTAGGTAATTGTTAACCTATAGTTCGAGCCATAGCGGGAGTACTAGTAGGATGTGGCAGGGATGCTACCACACCTCTCCCTCACTTTATTTGGTTGTCGTGCATGACCCCTTTACTCCAAATGTGAGTCTGGTCGACAAGTTATCGTCATCCTGCATCCATAAACGAATCATTTTAGCAATAATAATAAACATCATAATATCTAATCATATGTACATATATCACTTCAACAACATTCAAAACCTAACAGTCCACTCCCTGACTGGATATGGATTCCAAGGGGTTTCATCGATGCCTTGACATACTCAACATCCAGAGTCCTGCACACTTAGGAAAACCCAGTCAATAGCACTTGTCGATGTAAATATAGAAAAATAACATATCATCAGATACACAATATTTCATAATCATAATCCAAACAACCAATCATATAAAGAACTGGACCACTTGCACACAAGTTTCCTCAAATAAGAAGTACTCTTAGTGCATGGAAGAGATGGATGTTACAATTATAAAGTTATACTTATAACACTGTTTTAATTAGGACATTATAGATGTATGATTATGAAGAGATTGTATTCAATGTATTTATCAATTCTCTAATAATTATTATTTAATTTTGTGATGAATTTAACTTTTTCTAGGGTTAATAGATAAAGTCTCAATATTTTAAATAATTATTGTATTTATTTTTACAATTTTAAATGCTTCTTAAATTTATTTAAAAAAAATATTTATGATAAATAGCAAATAAATGATAAAAGTAGGTTAATAACATTCTTAATATATATATATAGTGAAAATTGAAAGGATGACTTTGGAATAAAGTGAGATATAATAATAATTTAAATAAAGTGAAGTAGCATTCTATGCTAAAATATAAACTAAGTTTTAATAGTTGAAAATAAATTTGGAAGAAATAGATCCATAATTTAGAAAAAAGAGTGAAAATAAATAAATATTTGGTAGTATTCCTTCTCTTGACATCTGAATATGAGTGGAGAAAGGTGTAGACAAAATGTTGTAAACAATAGGATATGGAAGGTTAGCTTGATTGTAAATTATATTGTTGTCTAGACAATGTCACCCTCCATTATGACTTTGGAAACCACCTTTGGATGTTAGTGGGATGTGGAATTGGCATGTTAGTTGGGATGAGAGGTGCGGATAGCCCCTTGAGCTCACACCAATATAGAGGTAGTGGCCATACTACAAATGATCTATTTTTATGTGGAATGTGCATGTTGGTTGGGCTAAGAGGTAGGGATATCCCCCCAAGCTCACACAAATCTAGAAGTAGGGGCCATACTACAAATGATCTAAATGATCCATTTGTTCGTATTCTTGTTGGATAGGAGCACTAGGAAGAAGGAGATGAGAATATAGTGAGATGATGGTTTAGGTGAGACTAGARAATCTATGATTGAAGTTTGAGGGTCTCTTGCACATAAATAAATAAGCATACTTTGTTGAGATACTAGAAGAAAATAGAAAGCTCCCATGAATCCCTAGATAGATTGTGAAACTATGATTAGATTTCATAGTAAAATGGTTAGCAAAAATTAAATCTTAGTCTCAACCTCTCAAATATTTCAAAATTAATGCCTCATGTTTGATTTGGTGCTCTACCTCCACCTAATGATTATGTGAATATGCGTTGAATAGGCCTAATGGCATGTATATGAAACACATTTAGTGATGTTTTCATAGAGATAGAACAAGAAATTCTCCTCTCAATTCCATGAAATTCTCTCCGTAAAGAACCATCTATCACAACCTTCCTAGTTGATATGTGCAAGAAATTTGTGTATACTACTTAGAAATTCCTTATGAAAAATGTTCTTATTCAACTCCTACTTAGTAGATAAAAGGTGATCAAGTTCATTAAGTAAATATTTATACAAGAAAATGTGTTTTATAAAACTCATTGATGTCAAAAATTTTAAAAATCATACCAACTGATTATGAAGATATTGAAAAAAAAATTAAAACTACAAAATCTAATGAACAATCCATTTTTACAAATACAATAATATTTATCTTAACTACACATTGCATGTAAATTAATTTTGTAATTTCATACAAGTTTAAATATTGATATTGAAATTATTAATTAAACCATTTTAATATTGTCCCCGAGATGTAGGACAGTCAGTGACAGAGTGTGTTGTTAAGCCATTCCATGATGATAAAGTCATTGGTTTTAAACCTGTGGGGACAAAAAATCCAACCATGTTAAGGGTTGGTGTGGCTCAGGCTAGGTGCGATCCCCGGGTGATTTTGACGGCTTAGATACCCCTGAGTCGTGGTTTCTCAAGACACAGGTTAATTGCGTAGCCAACAGGTTCCGCACAAATTAACAAACAAAAAAAAAATTAAACCATTTTAATATTTAAAATAATAATGTATAAAAAAATTAATTTTAATATTTAAAATAAATAATTAGAATGATAAATATGATTTTTTTTTTCCAATTAAAAAAAAAAATATTTTATTAAAATCATATATTATTTTTAAATTATATTTATGAAAGATGATAATTATGAATATGTAATTGAAAATATTCAAATATTCAATGTTTGTAAGTTTTTATGTTTATACATAGTATTAATAGTTTAGAAAAAATACAATTTGAATTTTATTGCATTAATGATATTATGAGATGATCACATTTTCTTATTGATATATATTATTTACAATTTTATTTGTATTTTATTTCTTTAAATATTTATAATTTCATTAATGAATTTTATGAATTATATTTTTAAATATAGATATAAATATATTTAAATATCAAATAAAGTTCGTATTTTAATATAATTTAGAGATTAATAAAATTTAACTAGTCAAATTTTAAAATGATGTGAATACTCTTATTTTTTTAATTAAAATTAGGTAACTTTTGCATCATAAATAAATAAATAAAAATTTAAAATTAAGTTTTTTTGTTTTTTTAATTTATTAAGAAATATATATATATATATATATATATATATATATATATATATATATTCGAAAATCAAAGCATATCTAGTATTATTTGTTTTTTTATTATAATTTTTATTTTTACTTTTTTTTATATTTTATTTTTGTATTTTTTTATTATACTCATTTCAATTTATTAAGACTTAATTTAAATTAAGTTATTACATATTAAAAACATCAACATTTCCAATTAAAACTTTAAGGTGTTAGCAAAGAGTGTTTCGACTTCGAATTTAAAAGAAAGGAGATGAGCATTAAAAGAAAAATAATGATAAAATAAATTAAAGAATGGTAAAAAGATATAGAAGTATTAAATTATTAAATAGCAATGTGATGGTTGAACATAAACAATTTTTAATCACAATGTGACCATTTCCTAGAATTTTTTTAAATATTCAAAGAAGTATAATAAAGTCATTATATTATTGAGAATAGAATAGAGGAAAGATTAATGGAGAGGAGTTAGGGCTTAAAAACTAAATTAGAATAGGGTTTGAAATCAGATTTAATGTCAAATTGAGGAGAATGTTTTTTTATTTATTCAAATGCCAAAATATTATATTAAAATATTGTAATATTATATTATAAAGAAAATAAAATGCTATGCTACTAAGGAGAAAATATTAAGGGAAAAATATAAAATATAAAAACTAAAAAGAATAGGGTTATAAATTAAGAGAAAAATAGGAAAGTAGTAAAGAAAGAGAGATTGAGGAGATATTCATCTTATTCAATAGAGAAGGTGCGAAAAAGGAGGGAAAGTGCCAAAAAGGGAAAGAAAGACAATATGGACCTCAACAATTTCTAGAAATGGGGAGGGACTGAAACAAATAAAATAAGTTTAGAGGGGGGAAAGCACATGAGACTTATAAAAAAAATAAACATATCACAATGAAGTTATTTACTAAGATGACAATGYAATTATGGATTAATGAAAAAACAAAAGTGGAAGTTTAAAAGAGAATATCACAATTTTATTATGAAAGTTAAGGTCATAAGTTTATATTAACTAAGCTCAATTTTTTTCTATCTTTATCACATTYTTGAACAATGTTTTGTAAAATAATGATAATTTATTATTATAAAGTTATACTTGATTATAGAAATGTTATAGGACATTATAGATCTATGATTAAAAATGAATTGCATTTAAAATATTTATCAATTTTCTAGTAATTATTATTTAATTTTGTGATGTTTTTAATTTTTTTTTTAGGGTTAAAATACAAAGTCTCAAGCTTTTAAATAATTATTGTATTTTATTTTTTATTTTTTTAAAAAATATTTATGATAAATAGTAAAGAAATGATAAAAGTAGGTTAATCACATTCTTAATATATATATACACTGACAAATGGAAATACCAATTTGAAATAAAATAAGATGTAAGCATATTTTAAATCAAGTGTAGTGTTCTATGCTAAAATCTAAACTAAGTTTTGATAGTTGAAAATATATTTGGAAGAAATAAATTCATAATTTAGATGAAAAAATGAAAACAAATGAAGATATGGTAGTATTCCCTCTCTTGAAATCTGAAGATGAGTGGATAAATCCCTAAATAGAATGTTGTATACAAAAGGAGTTGTAAGGTTAGCTTGATTTTTCATTATCTTGTTGTCTAGACAATGCCACACTCTATTAAGACTTTGGAAAAATCCTTTGGATGCTAGTGGTATGTGGAATGGGCATGTTGGTTGGGATGAGAAGTATGGATATCCCCTTGAGATCACACCAGTCTAGAGGTAGGGGTGATACTACAAATAATCTATTTGTATGTGGAATGTGCATCTTGGTTGGGTTAAGAGGTAGGAGATGAGCATATAGTGAGATGATGATTTAGATGGGACTAGAGAATCTAGGATTGAAGTTTCAGGGTCTCTCGCACATAAATAAATAAGCATAATTTGTAGAGATACTAGAATAAACTAGAAATTTCTCATGAATCCCTAGATAGATTGTGATATTGTTCTTATACTTCATAGTAAAACTATTAGAACAGAATAAATCTTAGTATCAACCCCTCAAATATTTCAAAATTGATACATCATTTATGATTGATTTATCTGGTGCTCTACCTCTACCCAATGATTATTTGAATATGCTTTGAATAAGCATAATGACATGTATAGGTAAAAAATTTAGTGTTATCTTCTTTGAAAATGTAGAAAATAAATTATTCTCTCAAGTCCATGAAATTATCTCCCTAAAGAACCATCTTCTGGCACAACCTTCCTAGTGGATATGCACAAGAACTTTGTGTATACTATGTATAAATGCCTTATGGAAAATGTTCTTTTTCAACTATTACCTAGTAGGTAAAAGGTGATCAAATGCATTAAGTGAATATTTATATAGAAAAAGGTGTTATATGAAACTCATAAATGTCAAAAAATTTAAAATCCATATCAACTGATTATGAAATGGTTAAAAAAAAAAAAACTATAAAATATAATAAATAATCCAATTTTACAAATACAACAATATTTATCTTAACATACATTGTATGTAAATTAATTTTATAGATTCATACAAGTTCAAACATTGATATTTCAATTATTAATTGAATCATTTAGAAAACAAATTATGCAAGAATAATTTATAGTGAGTTTTAGAGAATATTTTATTTTTCAAAAGAAAAAATTTTCAAGATAAACCCAAATCACATATTCTTCATTTGTTTAATAGGATTGGTGATTAAAGTGATTAATAATAATTTTTAAAATAATAATGTATAATATGTAAGTTGATTAATAATCATTTTTAAAATAATAATATATACAAAATTAATTTTAATATTTAAAATAAATAATTAAAATGATAAATGTTTTTGTTTCTTTCCAAACTATTTAAAAAAAAAAATTATTATAAATCGAAAATCTTGTATTTAAAATAATTTATTATTAATATATTTTATTTATGGAAGATGTAAATTATGAATATACAATTGAAAAAATATTCAAATATTCAATATTTATATTTATGTTTGTAAGTTTCTATGTTTATATAAGGTATTCATATTAACAAAAATAAAACTTGAATTTTATAATATTAATGATATTATGTTAATGATATTATGGTATTTTCTCATTGATATATATTATTTAAAATTTTATTTTTATTGTTTTAAATATTTATAATTTCATTAATAAATTTTAGAATCATATTTTTAAATATAGAAATGAATATATTTGAATTTGAAATAAAGTTAATATTTTAATGATAATTTAGGAACTAATAAAACATAATGAGTCAAATTTTAAAATTATGTTAATGATGTGAATAGGTTTAGCTTTTAAACCAAAACTAGATAACTTTTTTTATTAATAAAATAAATATTATAGCATAACTTAATTCTAGTAGTATATTGTATTTTTGTAGTACATTATTCTTGAGAGATTCATACAAACTAAACATAATACAAAATGAACATAACAACTCCCTCTTTAAAATTTCATGTTACCAAGAAAAACATAACAAAAGTTACTAGCATTTAACACTACTATAGATCCTATAAAATCTACCTATTATGAATAAAACTTTGAAATACAAAGATTAACTAAAATA
Source organism: Picea mariana (assembly GCA_032191745.1). Classification (NCBI taxonomy): domain Eukaryota; kingdom Viridiplantae; phylum Streptophyta; class Pinopsida; order Pinales; family Pinaceae; genus Picea; species Picea mariana. The sequence goes on from JASDQU010102030.1 coordinate 43,618, forward strand.
TGTTGTAGATGACCACCACTTCCATTCCTTGCATAGATTTTTCTAGTTCCAAGTCACCTATTTCCATGTCATTAAGAATATGTGAAAAAAAATCTTCCTCCTTGAGTTCTCCATGCTCTACAATGTCCATATGTGATTGGAGGCATCTCTATTCCCATTCTATTTTATTTATGCAATTCCTTTGAAAAACATATTTCTCTTTTAACCATATTACACTAAGATTTGAATGATTTAAGATCTCCATAATAGATGCATTCTAAAAGGTTATTTGGTTCTCATATTTCTAAAATTACAATGTGAATGTGCAAGGAGTGTCCTTATTATCTATTATATCATGTACCTCTAAAATTCTCTTTATCTCTTGGAATTCCATGACTATATCAAAAAAAACTTGCATATATAATTGAAAAAGATCTACAAACCTAGATAAAATGAGCTGAATTAAAACAAAATTCTCCTTTATACATTTAAAAATCCTGAACAAAAGAAATCCTTAAACCATGCACTAGCCTAGGATGAAAAACATATTGCTTCCAACATGTTTCTAATATACCAATAAAAATAATGCAGAAAAATACAAAAAAAACTTGAAATCATAATGAACCAAAAATAATGTAGACAATGCCAACCAAAACTCAATTTTAGAACCAAAAAACACAAGAAAATTAAAAGTAACAAATTCCAAACTCATGGATGAAGAGTGGGTACTAGAATTCGTTGTAGAGAACCATCTTCTCGCTTTAAAAACTCACCGTTCAAAATTCATTATTCCACCTAAGATAAACAATAATATGTGCTATTTAGTTACACACAACTTCCTTGAATATTTTATTTTAGAAAAATATAAAAAATTAAAAAAATATTTTAAATTCTATATTAAATTTTATAGTTTAAATTATTATTATAAATTAATATGAATTATTTTGAGAAATTATAGTAAGAGAAAATATATGTTTGAAAGATGAAAATCAAAACATATATACCATCTAAGCATATAGGAACTTCCGCAATGCAAAATATTAGATATCATTTAATGTATTTTTTTGTTTTTTATTATTATAATTTTTAAAGTTATTTATTATCATAAACTTTAACAATCAAATTTTATCTCATATCTTATACACAAAGAAAGATCATAAACAAATTTAGTGTAAGATTTATCTTGACCTTAAAATTAGATTATTATTATTTATTATTATTATTGTATTTTATTTTTTTTATTTTTTATTATATAAATTTTTATTAAATTCATTAATTTTAATTAGTATTTTAAAATTTAATTTATTACAAAATTTAATTTATAAATTTTATACAATCTATTTATTTTTTATACCTGATAATTATACGCTTTAACAATCAAATATTATCCCTTGTCCTATAAACAAAAAAATATCATAAAAGATTATTATTATTTACTATTATTATTATTATAATTATTATTATTATATTTTATTTTTTTATTTTTTATTATATAAATTTTTATTATATTCATTATTTTTAATTATTTTTTTAAAATTTAATTTATTACAGAATTTAATTTATAAATTTTATACAATTTATTTATTTTTTATACTTAATAATTATAGACTTTAACAATCAAATATTATCCCTTATCCTTTCAACAAAACAATCTCATAAAAAAAATTAATATAGGATTCACCCTAATCTTAAAATTAGATTATTATTATTATATTTTATTTTTTTATTTTTTATTATATAAATTTTAATTATATTTATTTTAATTTATTAATATTAATATTTTTAATTATTTTTTTTTAATTTAATTTATTAAAAAATATATATTTTTTATACAATCTATTTTTTTTATTGCTTTATTGTCTAATAATTATATTGAAGTTTTATCTCTTAATTTATTATTCAATAATATTGCAAAAACTATTTCTTTTAAGAAGAAATAAAAGAATTGAAATATACAAATCTAATATTATATAAGTAAACATATTAATAAGTAAATAATAATTGTTGGTTATTGTGGGTTGACCCAGGTTACAGGATTACCAAATTCCCTCGGACCATCAACCCTTCTAGATACGGGAATGCAACACAACACACAAAGTTCACTAGACAGTCTTACCCGAGATGGTTTTGATGGGTGGTCACAGGACTCAAGTGCCTACAACCAATTTGGTGTGCTGGCTTAGCCGTGACCTTAAAAGTAGATTATTATATATAGCTTGAGTGGGCCTAATGGTTAAGAACATGTGTTTCCTCTTAAGAGGTCATAGGTTCAAATCCAAAGGGGGGTAGGGTATGCATACCTTCATAGACTTTACTATTCAAATCGCTGGGAGGAGGGGGGTCCCTTGTCCCACAAACAAGGAGGTCTCATATACCAATTTGGTTGCTGGCTTGATCGTGACCTTAAAAATAGATTATTATTATTATTATTATTCAAATTTTATCCCTCAAATATCCCTTCATGATCTTAGCTTTGATGAGGTATGCAACTATCCCTCAACAACTATGATGGAGCTCTCCCTCTTTGTTATCCTTCCTCGAAACTAGGTGTTGTAATAGGTTGGGAATCACAGGTTAGGTTGGGTTGGGAGATATCCCCAAGTGCTATTGGGATGGGACATTTCTTGAGCAGTTATATTATATTATATAGGGGTGTTGGAGAAGGGGTCGCCGGCCGTGCACTAAGAGCGCTTTTCAGTGATGTCTCTGATCCATTATATAGAGAGGGTGTTCCTGATCCTACATAGTCACTCCCTCCTTACTTAGAACAGGAATAGACTCTTATATCATTATGAGTTAACTCCTAACAAATTAAAAATCTGCATAATTACATATGAAGAGTAACGTATATTGATGAGTGATAAGTGAGCTGTAGCAACCTTTTGTGTTCTGCCTATATCTTCAATCTAAGGATTGGCGCCGGGCTTCTTAAGTGGACCCTGCAACGTATCATGCATGATGGCGCGCAATGCTTCTTCCCCTGAACGAACAAATAGGGCGGGTTCTGCAGCCGATCATTTTAGGGAAAATAAATATCACGTCGCCATATCTATAATGCATGGCCTGACCCTACAATTCATTCCCCCCTCCAATCCCTCAATCCAGAGCTCTTTGAGGGTATTTCTAAAACTTGACTCTAGTTTATTCCTAGAAGGCAATCAACGAGTCAAGCTAAGCAAGGGGGCGGGAGGTACCTATATCTACCCAGGCAGGTGTGAGTTCTTTCAGTCCAGTGGCTTTGTTTGAAAGAACGACCCAGAAAGGATGTTTAGCAAGGTGGTGGTTATGGACGAATGGGAAAGAAGCGGGGTCATTTGCATGGCCTACAAGCTCTCTTATTTTGTGAGATTGGTCCCAGGTCTTCCCCCCTCCTAGTTCTCGAGCTCCCACGAGCAAGAGAAGATCAAGCAGCCGGTCTTCCCTAGTCCACGAATTCATATTGCCTTACTAATTGCGTCAAAGGATAGGGCTTTCTCCTCCCTCAATGGGGTGCTTTTCCCCCTCGTGATTGGGTTCCCGTCCTTGGCTAACTGTTAGTTGAGGACGACCTTTATCGATCTGTTGTCGGGAAAAGGAGCTCCAATGGTACTTTAGAATAATAATAATAGGGACTAATAGGAGAATGCAAATAATAGGTCCTTTTAGCCAAATCCAGGTTTTGAGTTGACTTCTAGTTCTGGACCGAATACTGGAGATAGCTGCTGTAAACGAATATGCTCCTGTATCCGCCAATGGAGCAAAAACCTCTGTTCTACGTTCAAGTTCTTATGAAAGAACCTTACTTCGCCCTAGCTATGCGATAAAAGCGTTTCTATTAGTGACGGTTGACCCAGCTACTATGGCTACGGTTTTCTCGTTAACTGGTCTATTAGGTATAGTATATCGGTCCATCTTAGCTTTGATGAGTGACACACAAATCCAATACGATTTCATGAACCATTGTACCAACATATATCAAATGACATTTATTCTTTTACTGTAACATAATATTTAGATCTGCATACTTACTATGACATTCATCCATTATTGTTTTTTTACATGGTTCATTAGTTTATCCTTAGTGCAAAATATCCATTCTTTTATCAATAAACATGTTCAACATAGACTTATTAAAGAAAATATAATAAAACAAACTGCACACATATAGACATAACCCAAATATATTGTGGTTCAATAGTCCTCACAAAAGTTAGAACTTCTAACCAATCTACCATCTAACTGCCTAAGTGACTAATTGAACGAACTTTTCATAGTCCTAGTACATTCTACTTATACAACAAATGGGACAAAGTCCTTACAAAAACCCTAACCCTTAGCGGATTAGGTTTTTCCACTTTCCACTGACTCAATTTTAGCTGGTCCACAATCCAACCATTCTCCAAATCGGCACTTGTCCACTTTCCAACTCCTTCGCAATAGTTTTTCCATTTTGTAATTGCTTCTCCTCGGTAGTTTTTCCATTTTGTAATTGCTTCTCCTCGGCACTAGTTTTCCTCTATTTCTATTACTTCTTTTCCTCTATTTACAACATGCACCCCATTTTCCAACACTTTTTTTTTTCGAACTTCCTTGATTTTCTTCCAAAATTGACCTACACCAACAATAATGAATTATCAATAGAATTTTTTTTAAAATAATTTATTTATTTAATTTTTTAAATAAAAAAAGAAAAATGTGTAGAATTAAAATGAAATTGAAGTATAATCATTTTTAAAGGTAAAAAAGATACACTAACATCATTTTTATAAGTGGTGTTAGTTTTATAAAACTTATTAAGACTTTAATTAAATAAAGGTATTACATATTGAATATTACTCATGAAGTTGTTTACTAGGATGATAATTCAATTATGGACTAATATTGAATATTATTCATGAAGTTGTTTACTAGGATGATAATGCAATTATGGACTAATGAAAAAATTTTAAAGTGAAGGCTTAAAAGAGAGCATCAAAACTTTATGTATATGTCATAAGGTCATATTAACTAAGCTCAATTTCTTTATATCTTTACAACACTATTGAACAATTCTTTGTAAAATAACCATAAATTATTATTATAAAGTTATATTTGTTTTATACAAATACTTTAGGACATTCTAATGTATGATTATGAAGAGATTGTATTTAAAATATTTATTTATTTCCTTGTAATTTTTTTTCCATACATTATTATTATAAAATTATATTATTATTATAAAGTTATATTTGTTTTATAGAAATACTTTAAAACATTCTATTTTTTTAATTTTTTTTTCCATAAATTATTATTATAAAGTCATATTTGTTTTATAGAAATATTTTAAGACATTTTAATTTTTTTTCCATAAATTATTATTATAAAATTATATTTGTTTTATAGAAATACTTTAGGACATTCTAATGTATGATTATGAAGAGAATGTATTTAAAATATTTATTTATTCTCTTGTAATTTTTTTTAAAATATAAATTTATATTATTTTCTGTGAACAAAGATCAAAGTACATATCTAGGAACATGATGTTAGAGTTTTTATTAATGGAAACCAAGTTCAGCATGAAGTTTGAATTGCTTGTAAAATTCTTCTTTGTGGGCCAAAATATCTATCCATACTAAAATTATGTTGTCTATGAAGCAAACCAATACAAAAAATGAGCACAAAACTATGCTTAGTAAAAATTGAGAGTAAAATAAGACGATGAAGCATAGCTAGAGTGGTTGTCCAGACATATAATGAGATACAAGTTCCATCACATTGGGGAGGAGCATGCCACGCTAGGACAACTTCTTGATGAAATGGTCGCACTTGGAAGTGTTTGTTGTGTTGTTGGGTAGAGAGCATATCATAGAGTCTTTCGATTTTGTGTTCCATAATTTTCTAGATGAATTATTGGTCTACCAGATCTTGTTGTATGTCAAAGATAAGCTCAAATTGGTCTACTATGAAAAATATTGGGTTTTCCTCAACAATGTGTTTGTGGGTGTCATCATCTTGTCCCGAAGGCATAGTTTCTTCATAATTCCCCCTAGCCTCATTGGTGGTCATGTCTTTTTGAATATTCATCTCAGTATGCATAAGAAAGGCTTCCACGTGATCCTGGATAAGTGATCATGGATATTCCTCCTTGATGACTGCATAGCCCCATGTCTCTTCCCCAAGAGGGATACTAGAAGAGTCTATACCTTTAGCAGTTTTATCCATTGGCTAGTGGGAAGAGTCAAAATCAATAGAAGAGAGATAGACTGTGACATTGGCGAAAATAATGACAAAAAGTGCAGAAACCTCTATGATCCTTGCCCCTTTCACGAGGCATATTATAAGGAAGAAATAAGATCAACACATTTCTAAAACTAGCTAGGAGTAGATTGAGGCTAGAATCCACAAGACAAGAATAGAGGGACGCATCTTTCATCCTCCAGAATTTGATGGTGAGGGCATGCATGAACATTTACAAGTTTCGAGAGTACCCATCACATGGTCATTTGTTGATCCAGATTATTTTTGGCACATAATGACAACATATATATAATAAGGAAATTTGCAAAGATATTTCAGATATCCAATAATATAACAGAGATATATCATATGTATATAACCAGAGGCACATATATAAAGTAATACACAATTCCTATTAATGAGTGAAATGTACATAACACAATTACAGAGTGAAAGACTCGCTAGAATGGTGGCAACTTATCTTTGAGAAGAGATGTTATGGCTATGCTCATTCGCAAGAACATGATTGTTAAAATGAGGATCCAAAGGAATTTTAACATAAATAAAATCCAAAACCCTAACCCCAGAAGATGAAAAGCCAACAGTTTTGTGGACCCCGTTTGGGTAGTTTGGTGTATCAACTTCCCGGGGGTGTAACTTTGGCATACAATTTTGTTTGGGGCACATGATAGCTCATTGGAAAGGTATCAAAAAAGATATTTGTTTAGGGGGATTAATTAGATATTTAATATATTATTGAGGTGTCTGATCGTGAAAAAATGTTTTTTAGGCCCTCGAAATGGCCCCAAAAGTTTGGGACCCGAAAAAATGTTCAAAATAGTAAATTGCCAACAAAATTTTTTAATCCAGTTGGAATAGATGGGTGGCCATCGATATCTAGTTGGATCATTCCTCCCTCCTTAGGAAGCAATGGTCTCCATTATGTTTATTTCCCGGGGGAGAGCGGAAATTGTTCGACGAATATGAATCTTGGTGAGTTGTTTTCCTTGTTGGAGAAGTTGTTATGCTCAGCTTGTTGAAGATTGTCATGAACATGTTGTTGGCAAGGTTGAATATATTCAACCAACCTATTGTATCGTGGCTTGACTAGGCAGTCTATAGTGACCATTTTAGGTGAAGAAACAATATCTTCTTTCTCTTCTACAATATGCTTTTGTTGGAAAGAAAGGTCTTAGGCCAATGCTACAGTGGTTTCAGTGTTCTATTGTTGACCTTTTGAACAAATTGTGAAGATGATAAATTTTTCACTATGATATATTACCTTCCGTCATTTTTTTGGTGGGACGGTAGTTAGAAATACCTCTAGTATCGTGTAGAGATGACCCCCCATAGTAACAATGACATTACAGGATCGAGACTCATAAATAGCATGGCACTTCCACATATATGGCTAGCCCAAAATAATATCACAGACATCCAGCAGGAAAACATCACATAATACCTCATCCTTGAAGGGATGGATGTTGTATGACAATCGACATTGTTGGCTAACATGGAGATATCATCCAAAGTGAAGCCACCAGATGTTGTATGGCTATGGTTGTGGTGTTGTTGACAACCCCAACTATTTGATGACCTTTGCTAAGATGAGGTTATTTTGGCTTCCAATATCAACAATAAAATGCAGTGCGGTCCTCTTCACCCACATCTGTGAATGAAAATGATGCTCCCCATCTTTAGGATCCATTGGTTCTTCTAGCTAAATTGCTTCAGTCGCGAAAGTAATAGTGGGGTCTTAGTAAATGATCTATCTTCTCCCATTATTTTCTAAATCATATTTTGAATTGGGGTTTGGCTCATTTTCTTTGATCTTAGACACCAATGATTGTTTTGAGTGACATTCATCACTTTTTTCCCAAGGGGTTTTTTGGAAATCATACCACTTTCTAGTGTCCTTCTTTGTATTTTTATTACCCTTATTTTCATGTGGCTTGGATTGGTTTTCTAGAGGCTGGTTGTTACGGCCGTATTTACCACAATTTGGTTGTTACCAATTTGCAGACTTGAAATACCATTTGTTCTGGTGCCTACATTTCTTCTCTATTTTGATAGAATATTGATAGGAAGTTCCCATTGATGATATTTCCAGGAAATCCATTTTGGTTTGGATGTACCCATGTAGATCCCCATGGTATTTCAAAACCAGATGTTGCTCGGAGTGTTTGATACCCAGCTTGGTGTGCAATCTATGGAAAATATTTGTGAAATCTTGTATTGTTTGGCCCCTCTCATGCCATAGTGTGTTCCATCTCATATACTGGTTGTCATAGTTACCAATAGGGTAATATTGTTCCTTGACCGCATCTACAAAAAAAATCCCAAGTGGGCGTGGCCCCATATATTCGAGAATCCTCTATGCATCTTTGTCCCAGTAAGTTTCCAACCAATGTTTGACATGGAGGAGAGCCTTAAGGAGTGTGAAAGTGATATTTTCCTTATCGAAACAATTGTGAACAAAGAAATAACCTTCTAGCAGATTTTACCATTTTTCTAGGGAATTCACATCTATTGGACCTTCAAATATGAGAATATCAAAATTAAATTGTAACTTGAAAGGAGAGGTGCCTCCAAAGTGACTGTTTGATGAAGACACACCTATTGTTATCGAAAACTATTGAAGAATGTGGGAAAATTTCTCCATCATTTCATCCCTCTGTCGCGTCAGAGCTTGGTCAAACAACATATTAATAGAATATTTTGCTCTGTCATATTTCTTTTATTCCAGCATGGAGGGTTTCTTGGGCATGTGAAAGAGATTTCCTCAAGGGATTCAAGCTCAAGACACTACTTGCTATATAGAGACTTTGTCAGGGACATGCACTGAAAAATGATCAAGAATAGTTTGCTCTCATATCTAGATTATTTTTGGCACGAAATGAGAGCAAATATATAATAAAAAACTACAGATATATATCAGATATCTGATAATATAACATAGATATATCATATATATATAAAATAAGACACATATACACTAATACATAAGTTCTATTACTAAGTAATATATATATATATAACATTTCATTGATCAACTTTTATTATTATATTTTATTTTTGTGTTTTTTATTATATTCATATTAATTTATTAATATTAATATTTTTAATTATTTCTTTAATTTTAATTTATTAAAACATTTTATTTTATTTATATTATTTATACATTTCATTTTATTTTTTATGGAGTTACTCATAATTATAAGTTTAATCTATTAATTTATTATTCAATAATATTGTAAAAATGATTTCCTTTAGGAACAAATTAAAAAATTGAAATATGCAAATCAAATATTATATAAATAAACATATTAATAAGTAAATAATAATGAATTATCAATGGATTTTTTTTTTAAATAATTTTTTAAAGTAAAAAAAAAAACTAATTGTGTAGAATTAAAATGAAATTGCTCGGTATAATCATTTTTAAAGGTAAAAAGCATACACTCACGTCATCCTTACAAGTGGTGTTACTTTTATAAAACTTATTAAGACATAAATTAAATTAAGGTATTAAATATTAAATATTAAGTATGATGTTATTTAGGTGATAATGCAATTATGGACTAATGATAAAAATAAAATCGGAGACTTAAAAGAGAGCACCAAAACTTTATGTATATGTCATAAGGTAATATTAGCTAATCTCAATTTTTTTTCATTGCAACACTATTAAGCAATGCTTGGTAAAATAACCATAAATTATTATTATAAAGTTATGCTTGTTTTAATGCAATACCTTAGGACATTCTAGAAGTATGATTATGAAGAGATTGTATTTAAAAATTTATTAATTTTCTTGTAATTTTTTTTAAGCTAGAAATTTATATCACTTTTTGTGAACAAGGATCAAAGTACATATCAGCGAATATGATATCAGATTTGTAATTAATGGAAACCGAATCCAACACCAGGTTTAAATTGGTCTAAATTGTTCGTAAAATTCTTTCATGTGGCCCAAACAATTTATCCAAATTACTATTATGTTGTCTATGAAGAAAACCGATATAAAACTGAACATAAAACTATGCTTAGTAAAAGTAGAGAGTAAAAGTAGACCATGAAGCATAGCTAGAGTGGTTGTTCATACATATAATGAGTTACAAGTTCCATCACATTGGGGAGGTGCATGCCAAGATGGGACAAACACTTTATGGAATGGTGACACCTGGAAGTGCTTGTTGTGTTTCTGGGTAGACAACATATCATAGAGCCTCCCAATTTTGTCTTCCATCATTTCCTGGAAGAATTGTTGGTTTGCCAGATACTGTTGTATGTCAAATATAAGCTCAAGTTGGTATGCTGTGAAAATAATTGGGTCTTCCTTGACACTATGTTGGTGGGTGTCATCATCTTATTTTGGAGAAATAGTTCCTTCATCATTCCACCTAGCCTCATTGGTGGCCATGTATTCTTCAATATTCTTGTGGCCATGTATTCTTCAATATTCATCTTAGTATGTATCACAAAGGATTCCACATGAGCCTGGATAGGCGTAGGTGGAGATTCATCCTCGAAAACCGGATAGGCCAATGTCTCTTCCCTAAGAGGGATACTGGAAGATTCTCTACCATTAGCAATCCAATCCATTGGCTGGTCAGAAGAGTCAGAATCACTAGTCGAGAGAGATAGACTGTGATTTTGTTGAAAATAGTGACAAAAGGTTCCAGAAACTCTGTGATCCTTGCCCCTTTCACGAGGCATATTACAAGGAATAAGTAAGATCAACAACCTTTCTAAAACTGGCAAGGAGCAGATTAAGGCTAGAATCCAAAAGATAAAAATGTAAGGAAGCATATTGCATCCTCCAAAATTTTATGGCAAGGGATTGACCGAACATTTACAAGTTTTGAGAGTACCCATCACATGGTACTTTTCATTAGATGCAACCATAATTGTCACATAAAATATCTGCTGAGGAGAAGTATGAGATCTAGCCGATCTAGTCTTCGTCATTCCTAGAAACACTAAATTATGCATGAGAGATATACCTGGGTCACTGAATCTCGTATCAACTACCCACTTCGGAAGAAACATCAACCACCTTGTCGCTGCACTGAGGGCCATTTGGAATATTCTCATGTGAGGCTTAGTGACACCCCATCTAGGGGAATTCTCTTGTAATTATTATTCAACTTTGTGCTATCTTTAATTTTTTGGGGGTTAATATATATTTTTTTATCTTTTAAATAATAATTATATTTTTTTTATAATTTTTAATGTTTCTTAAATTTGTTTAAAAAATATTTATGATAAATAGTAAAGAAATGATAGAAGTAGGTTAATGAAACTCTTACTACATATTTATTGGTAAATAGTGAGAATTAAAAGGATGACTTTAGAATAAAGTAAGATTTAGAAATAATTTAAATAAAGTGAAGTAGTATTCTATACTAAAATATAATCTAAGTTTTAATAGTTGAAAAAGGATTTGGAAGAAATATATTTATAATTTAGTTTAAAGAGTGAAAATAAATGAAGATTTGGTAGCTCACTCTTCTTCACATATGATGATGAATGGAGAAATCTCTAGATAGAATGTTGTCTAGAAGAGGAGCTAGAAGGTTAACTTGATTGTACATTATGTTGTTCTTTAGACAATGTCACCTTACACCATGGCTTAGGAGACCTCCTATGGATGCTTGTAGGCTATGTAATGATCATGTTAGTTGGGTTGAGAGGTAGGGATAGCCCTATGAGATCAAACAAATCTAGAGGTATGGTTCATACTATAAATGATCTATCTATTTGTACTCTCGTTGGATAGGAGCAATAGGGATGAGGTGAACATTTAGCGAGATGATGGTCTAGGTTGGATTAGAAAATTTAGGATTGAAGTTTGAGGATCTATTGCACATAAAGAACTAGAAATCATTAGTCGAGATACTATAAGAAAATAGGAAGTCCCCATAAATCCATAGATAGATTGTGAAATTTTTCTTAGACTTTATATTAAAGTAGTTAGAAAGGAAAAACTTAGTCTCAACCCCTCAATGACTTCAAAATTGATACATCATTTCTGAGTGATTGAACTGGTGCTCTACCTCCACCCAAATATGTTGTGAATCTACTTTGAACATGCCTAGTGGAATGCAGAGGGAACACATTTAGTGATTTATTCTTTGAAAAGGTAGAACAAGAAGTTATCCTCCCAACTCCATGAAATTCTCTTCATAAAGAACCATATTCTAGCTCAACATTCCTATTAGATCTGTAATTTATTTTTTTATATATGATGATGATGATTATTAATGTCCACTAAGATTGAATTGGTATATCAGACCTTAAGAGGGTAAGTGATTACTTGTGATTCTTTAGATTTTTGCTTATGTGGTAGAAAAAGCATTAAGAGAAGATTTCCAAGATCACCATACTTTTGTTGAGTTAAGAGGTTAGGAAGGTTGGTAGTATGTTAAATATTTTGAAAATGAAATCTAATATGGGTATAGGCTGGACAATCTAAGAGAAAAAAAATTTCATGTTCAACCTTCTTAGTGTCACAAAGGGGACATACTCTTTTGTCGCATGGCATTTTATGAATTTGTTAAGTACCTATACCAGATCTGCAAATATACTTCATAAATAACCAAGAATAAACCATAAATCATTCACCATAACATGAACACAAGAAATAGAGAAAACCCTTGAGGTAGGATAACACCATATATTAATCCTTATGGAAGGATTAAACTCCTCAAGCAATCGTTGCTTGTACAATCACAATATTCTTCACTATGTTTCATTACATTGCCTAGACTTCTTTATATATCTCTCCCTATCTCCGAGGAACCTTCTAGAGAGCCTTCTCACATTTATTACATCCAACTACCACAGTGGGCCTTTATTAATATAATGGACCTACTCCACCTTACATTCAATGACCACATTCCCATATATTAAATGACTTCCACTGATAACACATAACTACATTCCCATTGGATACCTCCCTAGGTACCCCATATTACCTCCCTAGGTATACCACATTCCATCCCCCTTCACATGTTTCGTCCTCGAAACATTAGAAGAAACCATACAATATGACCGGCTAAGCAATGTAGCCAACTGGTACCAAGTACGACCATCCATCCATCCCAATGGAAGTCGAACATGATGTCTATCTGCTACCTTTGCACCCTTATCTTTCTCTGCATCATGCCGCGGTTGCCACGGGATTGTTTCTGTAGCTTGAGCTCTTCCCATAGTGTTGGTAGTCTTCCATGCACCTCTTGATTGGTTTCCTGTCTGGTGCCCTACTGGTGCATAAATGTGTTGATGCACATGCCCTTGCCTTGATGACTTATGATGTGGATGGCGATATACAACAACTGTAGGAATTTGTTCTTTTTTCTTCAAATCTGCAACACTTTGTGCCTTTGAGTCAATGACCTCCTTAGCTTCCTGATTATGTCCTTCTTGTAGTTGTGCTTCATCTCCTTCTGTATACTCTGCCTATGATTCAACTTCAGACTGGGCAATAACTTCTTTGCTATCTTCCATGGGTCCATCTTTCTTAATAAGAGACACGTCCTGCAATGTGATTTTCTTTTTCTTGTACCACAACTTTAAAAACTTCTTTTGCACATTAATATTAATGGTACCCACAGATTCTATCCAAGGATATCCCAAAACAACATCCACTTCATCCATATCCATAGCATAAAAATATGAATGCAACACATATTTATCCATGGTAATCTTCAAATATTGAAAAATTTGAACCTTTTCACCCCCAACATCTATGATTTGAATATTTTTTATTAGAACTTGCAATCTATTAACCAAATGAACATTGATAAAATTATGCATGCAACTAGGGTTAATAGAAACAATGATATTTTCTTTATGAATACAATCCTAAACCTGTAATATAGATTTTTCACCTGAAAATATACTCTTGGTTCTCTCTTTATCCTGATTTTCTCCATGAGACCACTTTTCTAACAATATTTTTTCAAATTCGACATTGGAAAGTCTCATCATCTCATCATAATCAAGTGATTTCTACCAAATGGCAGCATCACCTTGCAATTTGAGAGATACCCAATGCGTCCAAGTATCTTCCCATGCTGATTTTCTGTCTTTAATGAATGATTCAATACTAGGGCCATCACATTTTCCTGTAAAATACATATTGCTATGAAAAACCCCCAAAAATAGAACAATAAGTTACGACAGAAAATCGCGGCTTTTTCCGGAAAAAACCCTAAAAATTTGTTGAATTTGAAATGCTCATAACTTTACTTCCTGAACTCCGTTTCGGCTGATTTTTTTTCTTCTGAAATTGGGTATTTTTCCGAGAGGAATTCAAATACCCAATTTGTTTTTCCAAATTTAGCTCGTAAAACCTTAGATCTGAACCTGAAGTGCGTCGCCCTATTTTTCTTCCCTAAAAAAAAATTCTGCAAAAAGAGAAAACAAATATTCCCTTCTTTGGCCAAGGAAAGTGCTCTAATACCAATTGTTAAGTACTTATACCAGATCTGCAAATATGCTTCAGAAATAACCAAGAATAAACCATAAACCATTCACCATAACAATGAACACAAGAAATATCCAAAACCCTTGAGGTAGGGTAACACCATATATTAATCCTTATGGAAGGATAAAACTCCTCAAGCAATCATTGCTTGTACAATCACAATATTCTTCATTATGTTTCATTACATTGCATAGACTTCTTTATATAGCTCTCCCTATCTCTGAGGAACCTTCTAGAGAGCCTTCTCACATTTATTACATCCAACTACCATAGTGGGCCTTTATTAATATAGTGGACCTAGTCCACCTTACATTCAGTGACCACATTCCCATATATTAAATGACTTCCACTAATAACACATAACTACATTCCCATTGGGTACCTCCCTAGGTACCCCATATTACCTCCCCAGGTATACCACAGAATTGACCATTGCCTAGTTTCACTATGGAGCTCGTGAGAATTTGTTCTTATCTTAGAAATGTTTTTTTTTTTTATATACTTGGAAAAACAAATAGATAATTTTGATCTTCTAGATTAGGGTTGATTACATCCTTATAATACCTTAATTTTCTTTTTTTCCTATAACTCTTTATCACACCACATTTTCTCCTTAAATTTTGATTTGATATTTTTTTTAATAGTATCTTTATTCTATAAAATGATGTCTTCCATGATTCCCCAATAATTTAGCCAAGACCAGGCATCTTTATGCCATCCTTGCTTGAGTCGATGGTGGTTATGACTCGATTTTGAGGAAATTTTATGAAGCCTCTTGTCTTCCATGTTGTTTAACTTGTTTTTATACATTAGGTATCTAGTCATAGCCATGCTCTCAATGGGGGAGAGGCTTGTTTCTAAAAGGAGAATGAGATAGGGCGTATTTCATTTAATTTTTATTTTATAGGTTATAAAATTCTTTTGTATGTGCTCTATATTTCTCTAGGATTCACGAGAGATACTACAACCCCAAACTTCACATCCATAAAGAATAACAGATGTAACATGAGTCTCAAAGAGGAGTTTCTTCTTATCCCAACTCCAAAGATGAGCTCATTTACAATTGTTTTCAAGCCCATAATAAGATTTCCATTCTCCAATAATCATTTTCTCAATGTTGTAATTCCAATTGAGCTTGTGGTGAATATCAATTCCAAGATATTTGTATGAAGTCACTTCCTCCAAGTTGTTGTTGTCATATCCGAATGTATCATAAGGGATCTTATTAGATTTAATAATCATGACCTTAGTCTTATCAATATTAACAATCATACCCATATTGGAGGAAAAAGCCTTGAGGATTCTTAGTTGGTTTTAAAGATCACGGGGACTCCTTTCCACAATAACAATATCATCAGCATAAAGAAGAATATTGATGGCTATACCAGTGAGATTAGGGTTGACACAACCCGCTTTTTCCAAGCGATCTTCTAACTTGCCAATGTATATGCCAAAAAGTGTAGGGGACAAGGGACAACCTTGTTTGACTCTGATATTGTAGTTAATATTTTTTGACTGGCCCTCAGTGTTTTAAAACTTAGAAATAACATTCTCATACATCCTTATTGCAACAACCCTCAACTAGAGAGGCACTTTTATCTCTTCCAACCGATTCCAAAGGTTTTTCCGAGTAACCATGTCAAAAGATTTTCTAAAGTCAACAAAACAATGAAAATGATTGGTTTTAGTATTGCGGAATCCCTCTGCAATGATCCTAAAGGTTAAAATATGGTCAACAGTTGAATGATATCTCCTAAACCTGGTCTATCCTTTAGCTCTTTTACCGTGACTTTCTAGCCAAAGGCTAATATTCTTTTCCAAAATTATTCCTTAAAGCTTGGCTAAAATTGGGCTAATCATAATGGTCCTATAATTAGAGTGAATGTTTCTATCCCCATTTTTAAAAATATAAACAATGAGGCTTTGCGTCTAGGGTTTAGGGAAGCCTTGTTTGACTGCTAAATTGAAGAGATTATGTATGTGAGGGATAAGGATTGACCCTCCAATTTTAAAAATTTCATCTTGGTAGCCTTCAATGTCCTTAGCTTTCCCATTTGCAAGCCTCTTAACCTCAGACTCTATGTCATCTAAAGGAAAAACTTATTCCTTTGTAAGGACAATAAGAATGGTGTCCATGGAATTAGGGAACTCGTAAAGACTTTTAAGGTAGGAATTCCAATCCCTTAAGGGAATCATATTATTTTATTTAGTATTTCATTTTAGAATTTGGATCCAGAACTTCTTAGGATCCATCTTATATAGTTGTGAAAGTTTATCTTTCCTTTGATTGATATACTACATTTTTTCCCTTTTAATTAGGGCTTTGCATGTATTGATCTTATCGAGTTTTAAGGACTAATTAGAAGCATCCCTAATGGATTTCCTAGCAATTTTACATTATTTATCATACCAAGGGTTGGCCATTCTATTATTCTTTTTATAGAACACCTCGAAAGAGAAATTGTTAATAGAAGTGGAATGGGTAGTTGTAAAATTATGATAGAGTTCTTCAATGTTTTCCTTATAAGTTAGACGATTTAATTTACTATTTAAATGATTTAAGAAAATGTCAACTTTACTTTGTCAAAGAGAAAATTCGTTTGATTATCAGAATTATCTTCAATGGCGCTCCTATGCATGGAAGAGTTTAGAGTTAGGGTTAAAGGTTTATGATCAGAGTGAGGCTCATGGTCATTTAAAAGGTAAAAAGTTGTTATTTGGTTGGAAATGGGGATATCAGATATCACATAATCTACAACACTGCTACCTAGCCCATGAATACAGGTCATCTGGTTGCAGTTTGGCCACTTCGTTACTCCATTGAAAATTATTATGTCTTGAGAGCTACAGAGCTTGACCAACTCAATACCAAACAAATTCTCAATTAGGTCTTCATAGCTTCTTTTGTAGCTATTAGATAAAACAAGTTCCTCATATAGCCATAAATTATTATGGTTGGAGTCATTACTTAAAAGATTAGCTTGTTTAGTTGTAGTCCTAGCATTAAAGTATCCTTGTAGGAGGATATTACCTTCATTTTTAAAAATATAAATATATTGTTTATCTAGATTTTTTTTTTTATAAAAAGTAGAATTAATAAGTGCAAAATAACAAATTTCTATATACATCTTCTTACCATTGGTGCCTGAAATTTCTATCCAAATGTACTAATTGAGAGGTTCAATCTTATGAAGTTGAATGAGAGGAGAAATTATCTTTCTAATATAACAAGATATGCCTCCTATCCCTCGACGGTGGTATTTTTTGTTCCATGTTGACCAAAAGACAAATGCTTCTATGTTAGGGACCTTACACTCAGCATGCTCCCAAGTTCCAACTAGATAGATAATATCAATATCACTCGGAATCTAACTTATCATAGGACCTTTGCGCCATGGAAAGCCACAACAGTTCCAAAAAAGAAACCCGAGTGTCCCAAATTCCTATTTATTATTATCCTTCTGGTTTCTATCCCTAACAATGGCTTTTCGATTTCTTAAAAATTTTCTTCTCCTCCTTAACCCATAGGAGGTGATCAAATACATTAAGTAAATATTTATAGAAAAAAATATATTCTATCAAAAATTGATAGACTTCAATTTTTTTAAAATCTTACCAA
This sequence comes from Picea mariana, assembly GCA_032191745.1. Classification (NCBI taxonomy): domain Eukaryota; kingdom Viridiplantae; phylum Streptophyta; class Pinopsida; order Pinales; family Pinaceae; genus Picea; species Picea mariana. The sequence goes on from JASDQU010102030.1 coordinate 61,908, forward strand.
CTAATTACACCGAAGGTGTTTTTAAAGGGAGGTTTTCCGGAGCCTTCATAGTATAAGGTGCCATATGTTAATAAAAAATAAACCAATCTTTTATCTGCACCTGTATTCTCCTTCACCGATTCTACACTTATTTTCCTTCACCAACTCCACACTGCTAGATAAATTTGCAATGCTGGTCACGGTCGCACCGGAAGTGAAACTTGAAAATAAATTGTGAAGTGAAGCTCAATGACTGCACACTGATCCTCCTTCACCGAGTCCACATTGCTAAATAGATTGCAATGCTGGTCACTTCCACACCCGAAGTGAAAATTGAACGTAAATTGTGAAGTGAAGCTCGTGGACGAGACCCCTGTAGCCGCATTGTCATGTCTAAACATAATACTCATGAGGTCAAAATGGGACGAGTTAGAATACAAAACCTACTTATAGTAAGTTAAATACGTTGGTTATCCTTCGATATTCATATGTTACCATGCAATGCAATATATGGGAGCACGTTCAAATTTATGCTTAATTTTGCATTGTCTAGTATGGTATTGTATAGGAACAAACCCTATGGCATGGTGAAGGAAACCCTCTAGCTTCATCCTTTGTATCCCCTTTTTTATTCCCTACGAATCTATGGACTATATCATTTCATCATATGAAATCCCTACCAGGACTAGTATTATCATCCACGCTTGGGCGATTGGAAAAGACCTGACAAGGTCTCTTTGGTGAACATATGAAATAACTCTTCGTAGGGTGTTAAGTTTGTGATTACTTCACATTTGCAAGTGTTTCATATTCCCAAGATAAATATATTGTTTCACTATGTATTTATAAGTTCTTGAATGGAGTTTTTTTTAAGAAGAGAGAGACCTATGGATTTGTGAAAGTAGTATGCAAGGTTCACTTGGATTTATTGATTTATTTATTAGCCCTAATTCACTAGTTTCCAATTGTATGTAATGTTCCAAGGTAGTATGCATACTTCCATAATGGAAATGTAACAAGTCAGCATGGATTCTCTTCATCCTGATGCAAACATCAAGACGTGTATCTCAATCTACAAAGGGGTTACAAGGTTATGGATTTCATTTTTTTCTTAATTTTTTTTCCAGTGTTTAATGGTGTCCTCTCGTAGTTAAGAGCACGATTAGGTATCCATTGGTTGTTTTTTATTTGTTGGGATTTGCTGACTTAGTTTAGATTTAATTTTAGTTTCATGTATGTTTTTTCTGCAATACAAAAGGAAGAATTTCTATTTCCATTCGACTTATATTGTGGTGCTTGGGCAGAATTAACTTTGATTTTCACCTCCTCCATGTAGTTTTAAGGTGCATTACACGTACCCCACTTTTTATTTTGATTTTTTAAATTAAAAGGAAATATTTCTTGGTCCTGGTCGTTTGTTGATTTGATGCAAATCTGATTAAATATTCACATTTTTATTATTAAATACTTATTATAATTCATATATTATTAATTATAATTATTATTAAATATTTATTATAATTCATACATTATTATTATTATTATTA
>JASDQU010102030.1:64072-74223 GCA_032191745.1 Picea mariana
TTAAGTGATAACTAGGAGATCATGTCTCGAGGCCCACAGGTCCTAGACATAGAGTAATGAGAGTAGGATTGACTTTAGCATGGCTCTAGAGGGCCCACCTTTTATTTATTCTAGCATCTTTATCTTGTTAGCAGCAGCATCATCCATCACCATCAGCTTGGTCCTATGTCAGAGAAGGTTCTTGCTCCATGAGGTAACTACTCTGGGTACCATGGTATGTGTCACTTTGATCATCAAAACCATTGAATGTATGCATCTGATTCCTTTTATTTCTAACAACTGCTTGGATCTTACACTCACCCACTTGACCATTTTTGGGGGGATTGACACGGTTCCCTAGCAAGCCTGTGTCTGTAGGTTTTGTTTTTCCACTGGGGGGAATTTCTGAAAAGCCATCATCCGCTCCCATCATAGTACCACTTTTACATATTGTTTCCTGCTCACCTATCCCATTTCACTTGTCCAGACATTGGGTTGACCTATTTTCAGGTTTGCACCTTATCTCGTGGGAAGAAGGGGCTAAAGGCCTAGAAGGTAAAAGCAAGCTAGTAAAAGATAAAAGATAAAAATAAAACCTTAAGATGCTTCTCCCATGGATCCCTAAGAAAGCAATAAAAAATTTCTCGGAAAGAAACAAGAGGGACCCAAAAAAATAATAAAACAAGGCCTAACCAGAGGATAGGGGCTCTCATCACGAGCCAGCCTATTAGGTCCATGGGTATCTAACAGTGTGACATTTCCATTAGTTGGTCACCACGCCAGGGTAGTGACTCTTGGTTGCATGGCCAAGGGAAAGGAGGTCTCATCACGAGCCAGCCTTCTCATTTCTGTGAAAATACTTGTGGGTAACGTTGTCACCACTGGTCACCACGCCAGGGTAGTGTCCCCTGATTAGCTCTTGAACAAAAAGCATTAAAAGATAAACGAATATAAGAATGAAGAATAAAAGGCAAGAATGGGCTTGGAAAAAATACATCCATGACAGGTACAGCTCGCCTTATACAAAGGCACCCACAGGTAACAATTTTGCATTCTTGGCCCACACTGCACCCACATGTTTGTACATCCCCTGACCACATCACCCACTTACATGGCTTGGATGAAATTTTCTTCCAAGAACTTTCCTTCTTCTGTGGACACTGGCCCAATAGGACGCCTTGTATTTTTCTCTAGACTTATATTGTAGGCTTGTGTAATGTATTTGAACTATTGACTGATGTATTAGGGATTTTATGCACATGTTTAATAATATTGATGATGAAATGTGATTGACATTGCTATGATCCTTGTGACTGATGAGTCCATGGAGGGTGTAGTTTTTGATGTGCAACACCATGCCCGACGGACAGGTACCATTTGGACTGGTACAAATGGGGAGATGATTAGTTCGGACCTCCATGGGGTTGAAGAGCCCACCAGGTGGATGTTGCGACCCCATCAGGGGGTGGAGACAGGACAAAGATGGATCGGGGACTTTGCACCGGAGAAGAAGAGGACGTTCCACCAGAGACACCCTGGCACAACTTGACCTAGGGGGGTTGAGCCCTTTTTAGTGGAACATTGGCTTTGGAAGGCCTGGGATGTCACCCTTGATGACGATGATGTCATGCAACCTATTGGACATCTTGGGAGGTAGACTGGGCAGCAGTTGCATGTGTGGCAGGTTGGAGAAGCCCAAGGAGGGATAATGTTTTGCTCCAGGATGCTTCATTTTCCCTAGAAGGGGCTAACGTCCCCCTTAGAGGGGATTTTATTCCCTTTTCAGCTTGATTAGAGTTTAGATTTAACATTTTAATGTAAAATAGTATGATTTTAGTATTTTGGCCTTGTCGGCCTTTTACATGACCTAAAATGTAAAATTAGGTCATGGAATGGTATAAATGAAGGATTTTCACCTTCATTTTTCATCACAACTTACTCACTCCATAAGGAGGTCTGAAATTTGTGCCCTCTCTTGGTTTATTGGCTGATTTAGTGATGTGCACTTGTTGAAGGAAGATTATTTTGGCATGTCTTGGCATTTCTGTTGAAGGAAGGTGTTACAACTAGGGTTTGCATTGATATTTCTTGGTGATATGTAAGTAATTTTCTGCAAAACTTCTTGAATGAATGGTTGTAGTTTCATTTCTTGCATATGTTTATAAATTTTTCTAAACAAAACCCTAGGTGAAAAGCACACAAGTAGGTCCTTGTCTCATGTCCCCTTTGAGAGAAATTTTCATCCATTGAAGAAGAAGAGAGCCTAGTCGTTTCTACACTCTCTCTCTCTCTCTCTCTCTCTCTCTCTCTCTCTCTCTCTCTTCATTTATTGCTAGCCCTACTATATAAAAGCTAAGGAGAGAGAGATGTCTTAAGCCTAGGTTTACTACACTTAGGGATGTTTTTCTCTAGGGTTTTTTGAAAATTCCTTGCTAAAGAAACACCTTGCTTCATCAAACCCTCTAGTCTTAGTTTTATGCTTCATCTTTTAGCTAGTCTTTTTTTCATTGAGTTAAGGAAGGAGGAGAGAGCACCATGGCCTAGTTTACCTACACTAAGGTGAGCCTCTCTCCCCTAGAGTTTTGAATTTGGGGCCTTGCTCTAGCAACACTCCAAAGCCTTTCCGTCTAGTCCTTGACCTACTTACCTGACTCCACTTAACCCTAAGGCACTGATCCTAGGACCTCATGCGCTGAAGTGACCTTTATCACAAACAACTCTCAAAACTCTTTGAATCAAACCCTAACTACTAACCCTAGCCTAAGAACTAACCCAACTAACCTGTTGTTGTCGTCATCTTTGGCTATTATATCATTTGTGCAGCAAACGTTTTTACTTTATAAGTGAATTGAATGGTGATTTAAGGCATTTATTGAATGGAGTGTTGATTGGTTGCATTGAATGCCATACCGTTCCAGTATTTATTGGTGAAGTGACAATTTTCATTGCTATTTACAAACATTGACTTCATCAATATTTATTGCTAAATTGCTTATATGTTTATCAGATAGTTATTTATATGAAGTACTAACCCATTGAATTAGCTTGCATATATCATTTTGTTGTTGTTTTTTCTCAGGAAGGTATATCTTTGGGGGTTTTACTTTATTATTGGTTGTTTAGCTGGGACTTTCTGCATTGGTGGTGACTTGTGAGGGGGGAATTTATCCTTGTCTTATTATCCTTTTGCCTTCTCAAAACCCCAGGTCACCGGGGACGTCTCCCCTGGGCCTGACCTCCCTAAAGAGAAAGAACCATCCCATTGTGGTGACATTGGGTGGGATTGGTTCCAGTTACGCCAGTTTGACCTTCAAACCTCAATCTTTTATCCTTGCTACAAACTATGCGATAACATTTTGGCGTCGTTGTCAGGGAACACTGAGTCAAACCTTCCTTCGATGACACTTTTTGGTAAGCCTTGCCTCTAGAAGCCTTATCTTACAAGATTACCTGGCAACTCCACTAAGGTGTTTTCCCTCTTTCTTTGATAGTTTCAAGTAAACTATCTGGCGACTCCACAGACTACAAGGAGGTTCAACAATTCTCCCTTGTCTTTCAAAAGGAATCCTCCCAAGAACTCTCATGTCATAAAATCACTTTTCGGAAAGAGTCTTCCTTTGAAAACCATTTCTAGTTCTCAGACCACCACTACAGTGAACCCAGCCAACAATCAAAGACAATGGTCATCTAATCTTTTCAAACCACTAGACATGTCGTCCATACCAGGCTATCCTAGGAAAATGCTAGCTAAGTATGAGAAGTGGTTGCCTAAATTTACTGGTACTGATGCAATCAGTGTCAAGGAGCACATGAGCATCTTTTGGGCATTTTTTCAACTTCATCCCATCAGTGATGATGTTGAAGATTTAGTCATGAAGTTGTTTTCTACTACCCTCTATGATGATTCAAGTCGTTGGTACCTGAGCCTTCCCGATGGTAGCATTAAAACCATGGACAGACTAGAAGAGGTCTTTCTCAAGAGGTGAAGCATCAAAGAAGACCCTAACATGCTCCTTACACAACCAAATAACCTTTGGGAACATGAAAATGAGTCTATTCGGGAGCTCCATACTAGGTTTGAGACCTTGCTGCAAAAGATTCCCGCAAGCCATCATCTGAAAGATGATTACCTTTTCCACATATACACCAAGTCTTTCAATGGCCAATTAGGGTATCCTCTTAGAGACAAAAACCCCCAATCAATTCAAGAAGACCAAGATCTCGCTACTAGAATTGAGGGCAACCTCCTATCATCTAAGATTGAGCCTTTCACAAATCCAAGGGGGGGAATGGACACCAAACCAAAGATAGTCCACAATATTGAACCTACCTCAGACCTTTGTGCCAGTATAGCCAAGTTGCAAGCCTCTATGGATAGTATCATGAAGAATCAAGAACAAATGATGAGTAGGATCATCAATTTAGAAATATCTCAAAGCCAAGCACCTAGGGTCCCATACAAAGGGAAATTTCAAAAGGGGAACCAATTTTATAAGCCAAAGAATGAGCAAGAAGTTCCAAACACCTTAGCCCCTACAAACGTCGTTGATGAAAACCCTTGGTGCTTTGAATGCAGGGAAGCACATTGGGAGCATGAATGTCCTTACAATGATAATGACCATCAACAAGTAAACAATATAGACCATCTCATGGAAGGCCCTCAGATAAATATCACTGCTGAAGAACATCAAGAGGCCATAAGAGAAGCGGCTAGGAAAGCTAGAACGGAAGTAATAAACAACCTGGACCAGGAATCAAAAGAAAAATAGAAGAAACAAGAGTTCCAGGTGTATAAAAGAAAGAAACTAATCCAACCTACCACTGATCAAACAAATCCCCCACCTTTGGACGTACTTCTTCCCAAGACATCCAAGACTAAGAGGGTTGACTTGAACTTTGACTTTGAGGGGGCACTATCTAAGATGCATGTAACCATTCCCCTAAAAGAAGTCATTAAGGTGCCATCTATCAAAGAACGTTTTGACAATTTATTTCAAGGATTAGATGGACCCATGGACCCCCCTATTATGTTGCAAGTTGATCACTTCAGGGTCCAATACGGTGAAAATCCTCCCTTCTTCATGACTTTAATAATGAACAACAAGAGCCTCAACAACTGCATGTTGGATACAGGGGCAGGTGCTGACATAATTCCCTTTAAATTCATGCAACAATTAGGGTTGAAGGTTACATGCCCTTACAGGAATGTGTGTGGCTTCAAGTCTAAATCCATACCCACACATGGAGTAGTTGATAATGTGGAAATTTGCCTTAAAGAATACCCTGAGAAATTAATCCACATTGACATCGTGATAGTAGACGTCCCATATGTGTGGGGAATGTTGTTATCTAGGAAATTTGCTTCAATGTTGGGCGACACCCTTGAGATGGACCTTTCTTTTATAGAATTTACTTTGAAAGATGGAATAATAGTCTGTCTCTTGAATGATCCAGTAACTGAAACCCATGTGCAAGAAGCTAGTCACCCGGTCAAAAATGACAAGGTACATGATGAGATCATACAAACTCATCATAAATTTTCTCTTGAAGATATGCCTTTCGCGATAGAAGAGGACTTTGATCAGATTAAATGGCCCAAAAAGGAAGAATACCAACAACTCCTAGATGAATTTAAAGGCAAGGAAATTGGGATTGTGCAAATATTAAAAAGACCAGAAGACGACGTACAGATTCATCCATCCCAACAGGAAGTATTTACAGCAGAAGCCCACCCTCCTCCCTCTGCAAAATATACCAGGGTTGTCCAAGGGACAACCAAGTACAAAATCAGGATGTACAAGGAAGGAGATGTAGTATGGATGTGGGATACCCAGAAAGGAGAGACAACTAATGTCAAAGGAAGCACTCAATCATGGATCAGAACTTTCAAGGTTGGACGAGAATCAGTTAATGAATCATATTATTTGTCCACTTTGGAAGGAAGAAGGCACCCATTACAGATTAGTGGACGCCTCCTCAAACCCCACCAAGGTGGGGGAACCTGATATCAAATGTAAGTATAGGTAAGTAGGCATTTTGCATTCGTGTATTATACCATTTGCATTGCATATTAGTTTGCTTTCACACTCACCTTTATTGATTGTTTTACTTCAGTCTTTATATATATCTATGTATGTTGGGGTGGCATTACCACCCCAATTTTGTTACTAATGCTTCTTTTGAGATCAAGCAGGTCAGTAGGTTATGCCAGAGATGTTGAGGTTCTCATGCGCTCTACGTTGAGAACATGTCCTCGAGTTGGAGCCAGATGTTATCCCCCACTTTCAGGGATAACTAGGAGATCATGTCTCGAGGCCCACAGGTCCTGGACATGGAGTACCGAGAGCAGGATTGACTTTAGTATGGCCGTGGAGGGCCCACCTTTTCTTTCTTCCAACATCTTTATCTTGCCAGCAGCAACAACATCCATCACCATCAGTTTGGTCCTGTGTCAGAGAAGGTTCTTGCTCCATGAGTTAATTACTCTGGGTATCATGGTATGTGTCACTTTGATCACCAAAACCATTGAATGTATGCATCTCATTCCTTTTATTTCTAACAACTGCTTGGATATTACACTCGCCCACTTGACCATTTTTGGGGGGATTGACAGGGTGACCTAACAAGCCTGTGTCTGTAGGTTTTGGTTTGACACTAGGGGGAATTTCTAAAAATCCATCGTCCACTCCCATCATAGTACCACTTTTCCATTTTGTTTCCTGCTCACCTATCCCATTTCACTTGTCCAGACATTGGGTTGACATATTTTCAGGATTGCACCTTATCTCGTGGGAAGAAGGGGCTAAAGGCCCAGAAAGTAAAAGAAAGCAGGTAAAAGATAAAAGCCTAAAAATAAAACCTTGAGATGCTTCGCCCAAGGATCCCCGAGGAAGCAATAAAAAGATTATCGGCAAGAAACAAGAGGGACCCGAAAAAATATTAAAACAAGGCCTAACCAGAGGATAGGGGGTCTCATCACAATCCAGCCTATTAGGTCCATGGGTATCTAACAATATGACATTGCCATTAGCTGGTCACCACGCCAGGGCAGTGACTCTTGGTTGCATGGCCAAGTGAAAGGGATTCTCATCATGATCCAGCCTTCTCATTTCTGTGAAAATACTTGTGGGTAACACTGTCACCACTCGTCACCACACCAGGGTAGTATCCCCTGATTAGATCTTGAACAAAAAGAGATAAAAGATAAAATAATATAATAATGAAGAATAAAATGCAAGAATGGGCTTGGAAAAAATGCATCCATGACAAGTACAGCTCGCCTTCTACAAAGGCACCCACAGGTAACATTTTTGCATCCTTGGCCCATAGTGCACCCACATGTTTGGACATCCCCTGACCACATCACCCACTTACATGGCTTGGTTGAAGTTTTCTTCTGGGAACTTTCCTTCTTTTGTGGACACCGGCCCAATAGGACACCTTGTCTTTTTCTCCAGACTTGTATTGTAGGCTTGTGTAACGTCTTTGAGATGTTGACTGATGTATTAGGGATTTTATGCACATGTTTAATAATATTGATGATGAAATGTGATTGACATTGCCATGATCCCTATGACTGATGATCCCATGGAGGGCGTAGTTTTTTATGTGCAAGACCATGCTCAACGGACAGGTACCATTTGGACTAGTACACATGGGGAGATGATCAGTTCGGACCTCCATGGGGCTGAAGACACCACCAGGTGGATGCTGAGACCCCATCAGGGGGCGGAGATAGGACAGAGATGGATCAGGGGCTTTTCACCGAAGAAGAAGAGGACATTTCACCAAATGCACCCTAGCACAATTTGACCTAGGGGGGTTGAGCCCTTTTTAGTGGAACGTTGGCTTTGGAAGGCCTGGGATGTCACCGTTGATGACCATGATTTCATCCAGCCTATTGGACATCTTGGGAGGTAGACTGGGCAACAGTGGCACGTGTAGCAGGTTGGAGAAGCCTAAGGAGGGCTAACGTTTTTCTCCAGGATGCTTCATTTTCCCTAGAAGGGTCTAACGTCCCCCTTAGAGGGGATTTTATTCCCTTTTCATCTTGATTAGGGTTTATATTTAACATTTTAATGTAAAACAATATGATTTTAGTATTTTGGCCTTGTCATCCTTTTACATGACCTAAAATGTAAAATTAGGTCATGGAATGGTATAAATGAAGGATTTTCACCTTCATTTTTCATCACAACTTACTCACTCCATAAGGAGGTATGAAATTTGCGCCCTCTCTTGGGTTATGGCTGATTTAGTGATGTACACTTGTTGAAGGAGGATTATTTTGGCATGCCTTGGCATTTCTCTTGAAGGAAGGTGTTACAACTAGGGTTTGCATTGATATTTCTTGGTGATATGTAAGTAATTTTCTACAAAACCTCTTGAATGAATGGTTGTAGTTTCATTTCTTGCATATGTTTATAAATTTTTCTGAATAAAACCCTAGGTGACAAGCACACAAGTAGTTCCTTGTCTCATGTCCCCTTTGAGAGAAATTTTCAGCCATTGAAGAAGAAGAGAGCCTAGTCGTTGCTACACTCTCTCTCTCTCTCTTCATTTATTGCTAGTCGTACTATCTATAAGATAAGGAGAGAGAGACGTCTTAAGCCTAGGTTTACTACACTTAGGGCTATTTTTCTCTAGGGTTTGTTGAAAAGGCCTTGTTGAAGCAACACCTTGCTTCATCAAACCCTCTAGTCTTAGTTTTATGCTTCATCTTTCAGCTAGTCATTTTTCCATTGAGTTAAGGAAGGAGGGGAGAGCACCGAGGCCTATTTTACCTACACCAAGGTGAGCCTCTCTCCCCTAGGGTTTTGACTTTGGGGCCTTGCTCTAGAAACACTCTAAATCCTTTCCCTCTAGTCCTTGACCTACTTACCTTGTCTCCTTCAGCTCTTGCATCCTACACTATTGACTCCACTTAACCCTAAGGCACTGATCCTAAGACCTCATGCACTGAAGTGACCTTTATCAAAAACAACTCTCAAAACTCTTTTAATCAAACCCTAACTACTAACCCTAGCCTAAGAAATAACCTAACTAACCTATTCTCGTCGTCGTCCTTGGCTATTATATCATTTGTGCAGCAAATTTTTTTACTTTACAAGCGAATTGAATGGTGATTTAAGGCATTAATTGAATGGAGTGTTGATTGGTTGCATTGAATTCCATACCATTCCATTATTTATTGGTGAAGTGACAATTTTCATTGCTATTTACAAACAATGACTTCGTCAATATTTATTGCTAAATTGCCTATATGTTTATCAGATAGTTATTTATATGAAGTACTAACCCATTGAATGAGCTTGCATATATTGTTTTGTTGTTTCTTTGTCTCAGGCAGGTATATCTTTGGGGGTTTTACTTTATTATTGGTTGTTTATCCGAGACTTTCTGCATTGGTGGTGACTTGTGAGGGGGGAATTTATCCTTGTCTTATTATCCTTTTTCCTTCTCAAAATCCCAGGTCACCGGGGACATTTCCCCTGGGAATCACCTTCCTAAAGAAAAAGAACCATCCCATTGTGGTGACATTGGTGGGATTGGTTCCAGTTATGCCAGTTTGACCTTCAAACCTCAAGCTTTTATCCTTGCTACAAACTGTGCGATAACAGGCAGCACAATCCATAATTGGAAGTGCCACACAAATACCTGAAGACCCTCTTTACTGTTGTCCAATGCTCCTTCCATGGTTTTGATATATACCTTCTCAAAACTCCCACTGCATGTGCAATGTTCGGTCTAGTACAGACCATTGTATACATCAAACTACCAACTGCACTAGTATATGGAACATGGGGCATGTCCTTTTCTTCTTCTTGTGTCTTGGGACACTGATCTGCAGATAAGTTTACACCTATAGGAATAGGAACCTTGACCAGTTTACTTCCGTGCATATTAAACCTCTGCAATATCATCTCAACATATTTTCTCTGATATAAATAGAGTTTCTTGTTTTCGCGATCTCTTTTAATTTTCATTCCCATAATGAAGTTAGCAGCACTGAGATCCTTCATATAAAATTTGGAGGATAGTTGCGATTTCACCTCCTTGATAACATCCATTTTATTTCCTACCAACAACATGTCATCAACATACAACACTACATAAATGAAGTGATTACCAACCTTCTTGGAATATACACAGTGATCATCCCTGCTTCTCAC